>JAVJIF010010169.1:0-142409 GCA_038442645.1 Agave tequilana | reverse complement strand
TTTTTTTTTTTTAAAGTGTGTACAGTGGGCCGGCAGCCCACTGTGCACCCCAATGGGTCGCCATGGCACAGACCCGCATGGGTCTGTGCGACAGATTTTTTTTTTTTTTTATTTTGATTTTTGGTGTGAGAAAAACTTAGCTGTAAAATTCAGAAAAAATATGTAAATTTAGATATGGGTTGGTACATACTCATATATATTTTAGCTGGTTATGGTTGGGTTTTGATGTATAAAAATTTCAAGAATAGTCATGGTATAGACATGATTTTAATAAATTATTTATATCAAATAAATTTTGAGAAAATAAATTACTTACTTGATTTGATCTCCTCTATCATATTCCTCATCTCTGCAGTTCAAGATCCCTTTTGTTCATGCTTCGCTTGAGGAGAAAAGAAGAAGGAGTGGAGAGAGTTAGGTCGATTTTTCTTTGGAGATAGAAAAGAGAAGAAGTTTAGGGGTTTTTATAGTTATTACGGATTTTAGAAATCAAATTTCAGTTGGGTTCAAACTGCTTAATTGAGTAGTTAGGATTTAGATTAGGATTAGTTGAGATTTATGAAAAGATTTGATAAGATAGGATTTAGATTAGGATTAGGATTGGATTTTGGGTTATAGATAACTGGGTCGATGGTTCGGGTTAATGGGTTAGTATCTCATGGTAATGGGTTGTGGGTAGGAAAAGAAAAATATATGAATATAATAACATGACATAATAAATACTAATTATCAGAAAGAGCTAATAATGATATATAAAATAATATCAACATTAAAATATTATCTAATAATACTTGATAAAACTACTACCATTAATAATAATGACTAATAACACAATAGCAATAAGATAATAACAATATCAATATTAACAATAATAACAAACAACAACAAATAATAGTAACACATAATAGGAAAATATTAGCTAGTAATTAAAATGATAATATTTAATAATGCTAAATATACATATAAGGCCAAAATACCATTTACTATTTTAAAATAATTTATACTATAAATCAAGTTGATAAATAATATAAAATAACCAGTAAATAAAAAATGCTTTTAAAAATAAAAAATACAATATTATTAGATAGGGGATATTACAAGTATTGAGACTTGCACATTTATATTTTTAAATTTCTGAAATTCTGTATTTCGTGTGCAGGTTAAAACTCAATTATCTCTTCTCAAGGCACAAGACCCGCGTCTCTACAACAGACGCGAAACTTTATAGCCATGTTTCTCGAGTGTCGCCAGACAAACACGACAGCCAGAACGCGAGGCTCACATCTCTTCTCAGTAGAGGCATGAGACCCGTGTCTCAAGCCAAAATGCGAAAGTCGCGTCTCTTTTACAGAACATGAGCTCTGCGTCTCTGAACACCTGCACCCTTGAGACGTGCCTCTCAGAGTTGTGATGTAGAGTTCACATTTTTCTCTACAGCGCTGAGGCCAGAAGGGAGCTGAAAAATCCTCATCCTCAGAGACTCAAGGCTTGGTCTCTTCGATTCCCCTCTAACAGATCTAAGGGACTACTTGATCCAGAAGAGGAGTGTTCATCAATCACTCTACAATGCTGCTGTGAGTGGCTCATTATGACAGTGCTCTCTGAATGCCACTGCAGCTCACATGTAAGAAACAGTTGATATTGAACAGGTTGGTAGCACTGCTAGTCTCCCACTCCGCCAAGAGGCCTCGCTCCTGCACGAGGAGAACCTTCTCAGATGCAGAATACCCTGAAGTCACTGCGAACATGGTAGGTCCAGAATTACGCCAAGCAGACGAAGGAGAAGCAGTCAATAGTCAGCATAGACGGTCTGACACCGAACCGGAAGGAGTGTACCAGCATACCCGTAAGAAATGGTATAATAAGACCCAGTAGACTACAGTACCCGAAACCGGGCATTGAAGTAAGTGAATCACACTCTGCCATCGTAAAATCACAGGCCTCGAACTCTTCTGTGAAGAAAGAAGCCTTCGCATATATGGCGAGCACTCCTTCAGCAGAAATGGCCAGGCGCTTTGAACAGCAAGCCCAGGCCAGAGGGAGCAACTTGATATGATTCATGCTCTACAAGAATTTATCGACAGCCTTAAATAGATGCTTTCACATTACTTGAGGACAAAAGGAGAAGCCGAAGGCCAAGACTCCTTCCAAGAAGTCCAAGGCAAGCAGAAGAAAGAGAAAAGCTCGTCCTCTGCACATACCGAGGAGGAGGAACATTCTGACTCTGAGTCATCAAAGCTCCATCCAAAGATGGATGCAATTCGAGAATGGGAGTACTCAGTCGAAAAGGATGAGTACTGGAATAAATGTCTTGAAGCCCTTACCATTGGAAAAGCCTCCAAGAAGTAGGAGTGGTCCGGCCGTACCCAGCTAAATAGGATCTTGTCATGTACCCTCCTAAGTTCAAAGCTCTGACCTTATAAGCCTTTGATGGCAAGGATTTACCAAACCAGCACATAACTACTTGAAGTCGCAGACAGGAAATGTGTATCAAATGATGCCATCCTGGCACTTTGTTCATCAGCACCCTGAAAGGAATTTCTTTGATAGTTCATGAAGCTCCAGAAGGTTCTATCAAGAACTGGGGTGACCTGGAAAGCTTTTCCTTACCCGCTTCTTCAAAGATAATTCTAGATTACCATGCCAACTCTCCTGACGACAAGGTAACGGAAAGGCGAGTCAATTAAAGCAATTGTTGAGAGATTTCAGAATATGGAACTTTGACGTCCCAATGGTATGACCCAGGCTACCTTAATGGAAACATGCCGCCATATTTTGCAAACTGTATTTCTAACTCAGATTGGAGTAGTTGAAAAGCCGTACTTGGAAGCAGTTTGTCCAGTATGGGCAGTAGAAAGAGGAGATGTGCCAGGGTTAAGGCAGAAGAAAACAAGCTCAGACTCGAGAAGTCGACAAGGCGTGCGCTAGAAGCATCTTTCCAAACTAAAAGGAAGGACATACTGGCGACAGAGACGAAGTCTCCCTCTAAGCCCCCACCGACTAGAGGGGGTAGCTCTTCAAGCCAGTCGCATGCCAACAAGGAGTACTCTTTCAAAGACGAGCATGTTGATTCATTGCTCAAGTTACTGAACAAGAGCAATAGACTAAAACTTTCTGAAGCTAGACGTCCAGAGGAGATGGGCAAGACCGACAACCCCAATTACTTCCTATACCACAGGATACTGGGGCACCCTATCAAAATTTGTTACATCTTAAAAGACATCCTCCATGCCTTGATTGATGTGGAGGTGCTCAAGCTCCGCCCGGAGCAGAAAAAAGTGACAGCTAACATGACATCATTCGTTCAGTTAGAGTATAGCCTCCAACGCCAGATGCAGTAGTTCCTATCCCAAAAGAGAAACTCAGGGTAGTCAATACAGATCCACACTGTCAGCAGGAGAAAGGTCTCGTATATATTCTTACTCCTCACGCAGAGAGCATGTTGGTTCATCCCGACCTCATGGAAGGCCAGTAGTGATCTACTCTTACCAAGATGAAATCCAGAGGCAAAGCAAAAGCTTTAGCCGATGCTGAGCCTTCATGGCCAAGATCCCGGCTGAACTAGAGGAGGAAAATGAAGAAAACTACCTCCACGCCTCTCAACATGTCCCCTGCATAACCTTCACTCCAGACGACAAACAGGTTAATGAAAAATATGATAGGCCCCTGTACTTCACAGGATATATCGGATCATCTGAAGTGAACTGCATTAGGTGGATCTAGGATCCGCGTTAAGCATCATGCCCCACCGGGTCATGTAGCACTTGGGAATCCCACTCACCGTTGATCGCCACTCAAACTACCATTTACGGCTTCAATGCCAATGGTACGCACCCAATAGGAAAGATTAAACTCAAATGTCAGATCGGGGACCTAAGATTCGAGGTGACGTGCTATGTTATTGATGCCGACACTTCGTATAATTTGCTTTTAGGACGACTATGGATTTATCGTAACTCCATCATCCCCTCTACCCTCCATCAAGTCATGAAGTATGTTGATGGAGATAGAAAAGCTCGAACATTGATCACTGAAAAGCATCCATTCAAACGGGTGGAGAACTACTTCACTCCCTTCTGTATCAGGATTCTCTGGAAACAGATGAGAATCCCCAGCAAAAGGAACTAGACTTTTGTAATGAAGCTAATGTCGAGCCAAAGGCAGAAGAAGAATGTCTTTAGGAGCTGAATCCACTTGTAACGAGCGTTAATAAGCTCGATGCTAATAACATCACCAATATTGTAGGCGAGTAGTATATTAATGAAGAGTTAGATTTGGCTTATTTTTCTGTGTTTGCTTCTGATTCTGTACCATCAGATACTAGAACCGATGTAGATGATGACTCCTGGTCGGTAATAGATGCCCTGACATCATTGCATGTACCAATAAGATCATCTCTCATGACATATCAAAGCGTCAGTGATGCGCAAGGATCCTTCTCTGAGGTCCCAGCAAGACGCCAAGGTTAAAGACTGATCCTTTTCGAAAGAATCGAGTGCAAACCAAGGATTTGTGAAGACTCGAAAAGCGAAACTGAATTTCCTTAGTTCTCTCATTACGAGCCAAATGTACTCAGAATGATGAAGAACATAGGGTATGACCTAACAAGTGGTCTTGGCTTGAACTTTGGCAAAGGAATGCGAACACTCCTTCGATCCTTCGTTCCAAAAGGAAAGCCCCTGATTATTATCACCGAACTCGCAGGGGGTTGGGCTACGTGTCAACTCCAATCCCATCAGCTTCTGAGTCTGAAAAGTCATTATATCATAATCACTCGTCAGGTACATCATCGTAGAAGTCAGATGTCAGTGTTGGCAACATCTTCAAAGATCTTTCGATAAACATGGTATCAACAAGCTACCCGAACATAGATTTGAAGAAATGATCCAATCAGATTCAGATCCTTAGATCAAATACCTAAAAACTCTCTGTGATATTCACTTTGAACAATATGAACCACCCATAGAGGATAAGGTAACCCAGATTAATCTGGGAGATAAGGTCAATCCTAAGCCCATCTTTATAAGTGAAAGCTTATCACCTATAGAGAAAGAAGATCTAATATCTCTTGTGCGAGAGTATATAGATGTTTTCGCATGGAACTACGAGGATATACGTAAGCTCAACTCTCAGGTGGCTATGTATCGCCTCAACATCAATCTGAAAATGAAGCCCGTCAAGCAACATCAACGACAGCTCCGCCTAGAGATAATGGAAGCGATTCAGTCAAAAGTCAAGGAGCTTATAGACTCCGATTTCATCAGGGAAGAACAACACCCTGATTGGGTACCTAATATCATCCCAATCACCAAGAAGAATAGGAAGATTTGGGTTTCCATTGATTTCTGTAATCTAAATAAGGCCTGTCCTAATGACGAATTCCCCCTTCCAATCATGAATGTCATGATTGACAACACGTGTGAGTTTGAATGAATGTCCTTCATAGATGGATTCTCAGGGTACAATCAAATTAAGATGTATCCAGACAATGAGAAACATACATCCTTCAGAATACCACTAGGGGTGTATTGCTATAGTGTGATGCCTTTCGGATTGAAAAAGACAGGGGCAACATACTAGAGAGCTATGAATGAAATTTTTCATGAGCATATATGCAAAACTATGAATGCTACAAAGACAATATTACAGTAAAAAGTGTGCCAAAAGCAATCATATAGCATATCTTAAAACAGTATTTGATATCACGCGGATGCCTCAATTAAAGATGATCCTACCAAATCCTTTTGGGGGATAGCCAGCGGTAAATTCCTTGGGTTTGTTATGACATCCAAAGGAATCCACCTCAACTCAGAGAAAGTTAGGGCCATCCAGGAGATGCAACCTGATTACACACGAGTGTTGCATGTTTTCATATCATATGTGTCACACTTCTGTATTTTTATTTAAATAAAACTCTTCTATTAATGTATTTTCATGTTTAATGGCGTCTAGAATAATTAAGAAAGAAAAAAGAGAGATGACAGATTTATCCAATTAAATCTAAAAGCTGAAAAGAAAGAGGATCGATTCAAATCCAGAGGTTTTTCTAAAACTGAGAAGAAATTCTTAACATATTTTTGTAAACTCAAAAAAAAAGAACTTAATTAAAAGTTTCCATCGCTAGACCCTCCCTGTGGATCACGACCCGCATAGACACTTACTGTTGCGGTAGTATTGAGAACTTACACTTCTATTTTATATTTTTGAAATTTTATATTTTTATGTGCAGGTTAAAACTCAATCAAATTTTGGCGCCGTTGCCGGAGAGGGACGATAAGTTTTTATTTTCTATTTTGACTTACTTAAATAATTTAACCTTTTTTTTTTTTTTGTGCAAAAGCTGAATTTTTGAATCGCAGAGCTACAGTTGACATATTGCTACTTTGTACCTCTGCCCAAGAAGGCAGAGCATTAGAGCCCACAATGTGTCGCTTAAATGCAGCAAAAGCCATGTTTTCGTGACATTTGTGGTGGACTACTAATTGATCTTTTTGCAGGTGCTTTCACACTACAAAATATAGCTTCTGCATGTGTTAGATTTTCTTATTAATTTATTTTGCACATTGTATTTAATTCAGCAGTAAAGTGATGGTTTGTAAATGTTAAAAGTAGTTTAGACTTGCATTTAAGCACGTGTCTAATTCATCTATTTTTGACATTACTATTGAAGAGTGCTGGAGCAAAGGTCGTGTGAATATCATGTAATATAAGAGCACTTTTGAATTATTTATATTGCTTAAGTGTTGCTTTTCATTTACATGTACACGTTGCACTAAATTGATTTAAGGGCTTGTCCTATAAACAAGGTAAGGTAGGAAAGTCATTACTCTCTCTTAGCCCACAAACAATCTCCTACCTTACCAACCCAAGCTTAACTAAAACTGAGTAGACGTTGGCCTTAGGGACATCTCAGACTCAATAGGAGACTGACCGAAGGGAGAAGTTGTTAGAAGTTGATTCTTACCAAATCGGTGTCTAAGGTTAAAAATTGAGGGGCGAAACCCCAAAGATTGGTGATTTGGCATAATTAGGCCCATTGCGTAAGCACGGATACTCCCACTGATCTTACCCCCTACCTAGTCGATTAACATGTGGTGAGATTCTGCAATATAACCCCATCTAACCAGTTAGGAGTCATCTAGGTTTAAGGTCTACCCTAACTTAGACTAGATTTTTTCCTTTTTATTTGTTTGTTTGTTTGTTTGCTTTTTTTTTGTTTTTTGTTTTTGACATCTTGGTGATATGGATTATAATTACAATTATTCATATACAAATAGTGATCCATATTTCACTCCGACCTCTTTTGACTCAGATATTACCAACCGGACATGTCATAACTTTAATTAACCTAATGTGTTAGATTGGTCTTATCTGAATCAATATATATCCCAATCCTAATACTATGAACAAGACTGGAATAATCATCACTACTCTTTATAGAGCCAATAGAGATACAACTCCTCTGAGTCATATAGTCAACCACCTTACCAACATCTAGCTTCATATACTTCTTCTCCCGAACAACCATTGAAAAATCAATTGACTGGGAAAAGAGGATGGAAGCTTTAGAAGAGCTTGAGTGACGAATTCAAATTCTAGAAGACTCAAAATCTCGTCAAAATTTTCAAATCACAGATCCTTACTCTTTTTTTCAAGAAGAACATACCGACATAGAAAAGAGTATGGAATCCATGATCAATTCCAAAGTTATTCACTCAAAATGATAGAAGCAAGACTTAGTCGATTAGAAAGCATGCATAGAAAAAAAAAAAACTCTCCCTACCCAATCTTTGACTATTCCTGACACTTCTAGCCATATTGATGAAAATCAAGAATCATGGTATCTTGAAGACTTTGACCAGATTCAATTTCATCACAAAACCTTGAACTTGACCAATATCAACCCATTTATTAATTTGCGAGTTTTTATTTTAATGAGATTGAACGTAATTATGAATGTGAACCTGATCCCCAACCTTGTGATTCAATTCCCATCTTCCAATCTATGTTGACTCTGGTATTCTTACCCAATTTGGACCAATTTTTTGAGCCAATATTTATTCCCGTACCTATAGATCTAGAAATTGAATCACCAAATTTGGATAATCACATTCTATTGATGGGAATAGAATGTGAATTTCAATTCTTAGATTTGAACTCAACTCTTGAACCAAACTAACTCTCGAACTCAAAGTTTATGTTCCCGAGTTAGTATTGGTTCCCGAACCTATCATTCTTGAGCCCAAGTCAACCATTCCACCAAGTCACATTCTTTTGTTGGACATAGGTATAGACTATATGACTCCGTGATGATTTTTTAAGACTGGTCATGTAAAGGAAATAAGTTTCATGATAGGATCTTTCATGATCCTATTTATATTGGGGACTATAAATATGTAAATAGAAAAGAGGTCATAAAGGTAGGTTCCGTGAACCACTACATTATCTTGATTGGGTAGCAACGCTTGACCCAATCCGATCACCACCAAAACCACCACCTTAAGGTAATATTTCCTTCCATTCTTCTTTTTCACGCATCTATGCATTCATTCATACATTGAGGACAATGCATGAGATAGGTGTGAGGGGAGGGTTCTAACATAATATAGGCTTTGTTTTTATTTAAAGTAAAAAAATCAACTTTTTTCTTTCTTTATAAAAACTTTTTGAAAAGAGAAATATTTTGACATATTTTTTGTAAGAAATTAAGTTAATTTTAAGGAATAGGAGAATCATAATTAAGATTTCTTATACTTGGTCAAATAAGATTATTTATTTGATTTCTAAGGTTAGAAAAATTTAAAAAAATAATTTAGTCTTGATTTTTACTTTGATAAAATATGCATGCTTTATACACTTACATACTTATGGTTCAAAAACAAAGATTCTTATGCCTTCAAAAAAAGAAAAAATATATTATATCAAAAAAATTCTCTGATTAAGTTGGATACTTGTGTCTCATAAAACATAAGTATTCTCGCCTAAAAGTGATCCATATAATAAAATCCTTAGTTTTGTGGCCTTATTTGCTCAGGTCCTTAAGTCCTTAGGGTGTTTTCTCACCCGGTGCCCTAAAACTATTTGGTTTGGGAGTCACCGATTAAAGACGCATTATATGGGCATATTAGAAAGCCTAATAGAACTAAGGAATAATATCACCAAAAAGTAAAACAAAACAAAAGAAAAGAAAAATATAAGGCATAAGAGTTAGAGTTAAAGAACCTGAGTCAAAATTTTATGGTCACAAAAGTGCATATAGGTATAACAATAGACTAGACAAGAAATACAGTTTGACTCCTTGCCTTAATTGATAACTAGTTTTTAAATAAGATTAAGCTTAAGAATAAAAGTTCAATTTTTCTTTAACTTATAGATTACTTAATTCTTACAATAATACTTCAAATATTTTTCTCTTTCAAGATGTAAACTAACACTGTGTTTCTCTTTCTTTATGAATTTTGTGGGTATAATCCACTGAAACCCTCACGAGATAAAATGCATCCTCTAGGGTAACCTAGAGGTTTAAACGGCTTGTTGCATATGCTCAGTGCAATCGCGTGACCTACGAAAGTGGCCTAATAAATTCTTAGGTATAGTTTTGATGTTTTGCTTGAGGATAAGCAAAAGATAGGTGTAGGAGTGTGATCACACCATGCGTTGTATGTTTTCATATCATATGTGTCACACTTCTGCATTTTTATTTAAATAAAACTCTGCTATTAATGTATTTTCATATTTAATGGCGTGTACGGTAATTAAGAAAGAAAAAAGATAGATGACAGATTTATCCAATTAAATCTAAAAGTTTAAAAGAAAGAGGATCGATTCAAATCCAAAGGTTCTAAAAGCCATCTTATCTGAAGGCTGGGTATATCAGATAAGATAATATCATTCAAATTTAAAGGGAAAATGGACTAGAAGAAGACCCTATTAGTTATTATGAGGATAAAGAGATAGATCATCAAATCTAAAGCTGAAATTCAAAATCCAAAGGATAAATGGATGAGAGAAGATCAATGGATGAAATGAAGCAGTTTAGACTCAGATTCAGACTGGATACATTTTAGTATTTGAATCATAGTTTTTTCTATCAAAACTCAAATCTGATGATTCAAGATGATCCAGAAAGAAGACTTAAAGGGATACAACTCTTATGTTGATCACTGTTTCTAATTCTATTATTTGATAAGTTATATTCAATAATCAACACGCCAATAAGCTGCAGATCAGAATTAAATATCCGCATTAAATCAAGTTTGAAGATAAGGGGAGGATTCAAATTTAGAAATAGCCAGCTCCCCCTATCTTTCGACTCATTTTCTTATCCATTTCTATCCTATAAATACCCACACATCAGAGGTAGAGGAGGAGAAAGCAAGAGTAGAATATATTCTTGTATAGGTTTAACCTAGGTTCTTCTTTTTCTTTTATGTAATTTTTTATTTTATATATGTAACTGAGAGGAGAGGAGCGTTTCACGGAGAATGAGAGCAAGCTTGTACTGAAGGTGACACCAGTGTAAGTAAGTATTTTCTTTCATTGTTATTTGAATCAAATCAAGATTTTTTTTCTTCTTTACTCTTGTTTTTGTTTGCTTTCTTCTAATATGTTTGCAACTAAGTGAATCGGATAGTCTCGAGACTGCTTCACCATTGCAAGTGCCTTTAAGGGTCTATGATGTTGAATAACCATTCCTTTGCTAGTTTAGCTTGCTCATTTATTCGTAGTGTAGATCGGGAACAGGGAAGATCCTACACGCCATGCTTGATCGCCTTGAGAGACTAAGTAAGTCGTAGCAACGGATCTAAGGTATATGAGCACAAAAGAGGTAAGTAAGAATTTTTAATTTTCTTTTAATTCTTAGTTTAGAATTCTACTCCAAAACTAACATTCTCCTCTTATATATTTTTCTTTTTCTTTTGTAAATAAAATAACAATAACAACATCATCATCTTTTCTTTTACTATCTTCTTCACATCTTTTAACTTAACTTTTTTGTTTTCTTTTTCTAAAACTGAGAAGAAATTCTTAACATATTTTTGCAAACTCAAAAATAAATGAACTTACTTTAAAGCTTCCATCTCTAGTCCCTCCTTGTGGATCACGACTCGCATAGTCACTTGCTATTGCAGTAGTATTGAGAACTTGCAATTCTATTTTGTATTTATGAAATTTTATATTTTTGTATGCAGGTTAAAACTCAATCACAACCTCCAAGGGATCTTAGAGAGCTTAGAGGATTGTAAGGGCGACTAGCCTACATCCGGAGGTTTATCTCAAATCTCTCAGGACGATGTCAACCCTTCACCTAATTGATGAAAAAGAGTGTTTCATTCATCTGGGATGATGCTTACCTTCAAGCGTTCAAAGAAATCAGGGTACTTTCCGCATCCACCTGTACTTACACCTCTAGTGTAAGGAAAGCCTTTCCTGATATACGTTCGAGCCATGGATCATTCTCTAGGAGCTTTATTAGCCCAAAATAATGATCTGGGTCACGAGCAAGCAGTCTACTACCTGAGTAGAAACAAAATCGGAGCTAAACATCGATACAACCTGATCGAAAAAGAATGCTTGGCATTGGTGTTCGCTGTCCAGAAAATGCGACACTACCTGGTGGGCCAAACCATACACGTTATATCAAAAGTCAATCCCTTAAGATTTCTTATGATGAAGCAATCATCACTGAAAGGTCTATTAGCAAAATGGACCAAATTGCTCTCCCAATATGAGATGCGATTCCTGCCATAAAAAGCTTTAAAGGGGGCAGGCAGTGGCAGACTTCTTGGCTGAACATCTAAATCCAAGAATGATCAATCTTTATGAAGATCTCCTTGATGAGATCACTGAATTTTGCATGTCCCAGACGACTTTTGAAGAACAGGTATGGCAACTATTCTTCAAGGGGCATCAAGAATGGGTCCTCGAGGAAATATCATAGCGGGAGTGGGGGTAGTACTGTCTCCCCATAAAACTACGTCCTTGAGCATTCTCATTAACTGAGTCATGTTGCAAGAATGTAGCAAAATACAATGTGTTCTTTAATTGGGGTGCAAATCACCGATGAGATTGGTGTTAAAAATCTCAAAGTGTACGGTGATTCAAAACTCATCATTAATCAGGTTCATAGGAAGTACAAAGTAAGATATGAAAACTTAGTACCCTATCACAATGCACCCATCCACATGGTAGAAAAGTTCAGAAACTTTTACATTAATCATGTATCTCATTGGCAAAATGCGCATGCAAATGCACTGGCGTCCCTCGTCGCGTCCTTGGCTCTTCAGTAGGAGCGACAGAGAGAGTACTCATTTACATCCATAAATTGTATTATCCGAAGCTCGTCCTTAAAGATCATTCAATTCTAATAGGGAACCTTCAAGTCAAAAAACTCTAGAGACTTCAGCAGGTCTAGATCTCATAGATTAGTTTCTATACATCGACTTCGCATTTTATGACATTCTGCCTGATGACCATAAAGAAGCAGCTGCCTTTAGAAGAAAATCCCCTAAATTCTATCACAATGTGGTCAGGAGAACACTGTGTCATCGATCGCATGATGGAATCCTCCTCCACTGCTTGTCACATAAAGAGGCACAAGAAGCACTCAAAGAGGCTTATAACAGTGTGTGCGGAGCTCACCAACTTGGTCCATAGCTTGGAGATCGACTCCGAAGACTGGGATATTAGTGGCCAAAGATGACTCTTGAATCCATCACTTACGCAAAGCGATGCCACGCCTGTCAGATCCATGGTGACTTCATTCATCAGGTACCAGGACATCTTCACCCTACGGCTTCTTCCTGGCCATTTGTGATGTGGGGAATGGACGCGGTTGGTCCTATCAGCACACCTTCATCCAAAGGACATCGATTTATCTTAGTCATAACTGATTAGTTCTCCAAATAGGCGGAGGCTATTCCTCTAAAGGAGGTGAAGATGTCTTATGTGATCAAAATTATCAAACATCATGTGATCTACCGCTTTGGCGTGCCATGACGGATTATCCATGATAATGGGCCTCAGTTCATCAGCCAAGCATTTCAGTAATTCTGCAATAAGTTCAGGATCCAAAGTGTGCCTTCAACATTATACTACCCTGCCGCTAGCAGCCTTGCAGAAGCTTTTAATAGAACCATTGGGAAGCTTCTCAAAAAGTTTATCTCAAGAAGTCAATGGGACTGGAATGACAAATTAGGTGAATACTTATGGGTTCATCGCACAACAGTGAGAACCCCGACGAAAGCTACACCATTCTCTTTGGTGTACGGGTGTGAAGCTGTACTCTCACTAGAAATCTAGATTCCATCTCTGCGCATTGCTTTGACAACGGAGATGATAGATGAGGAGAAACGTTAACTGTGACTCCAGGAGTTAGAAGCCTTGGACGATAAACGCCTGCAAGTTCAACAGCAAATCAAGCTTTATCAAGCTTGAAATTTCAGAGCCTTCAACAAGAAAGTCAAGGAGCGGACTTTCAAGAAAGGCGACCTCGTCTTGGTTGTCAGAAGACCTACGGTGATGACACATAAGACGAAAGGGAAATTCCAACCCAAATAGAAAGGACTATTTGTGGTAGAGTCAGTCTACTCAAATGGAGCATATCGCCTGAAAAATCCAGAAAGCGATATACTTATGACGCAATTAATGGAAAATTTTTAAAAAAAAATACTACCCTTGATCATGTTAACATTAAATATTTGATCACTGGGTCAAGTATGTATGACGCTTGCATCAAATACATTCCCCTATGATGGAATTCTCGATAAATGACTATGTCCTGCTCAACATGAGCGTCATGGAACCAGCATCAATGATCAAATATTATTGGATTCCAATCAACACATAAAGCTGGTTAAGAAAAATGATCAAGTGAACACCATAGGGGAACACGATCCAATCCTCGATAGAATTGAGTTAATAAAGGCAAGCTAACTGAGTATTAATTTTATAACTCTTCTTCAGAGGCTATCAAAAACCGACGTCTTTGACGGCTAAATATAGAGAAAATGTTGGCTTTTAAGTTCAGCATATGTCCTTGACAACTCATCATGCTGAGGGAAATAGCATGGCTAGCCCGACATAAACGGTAGTTGGTAAAGGCATATCAAATCTGTTGATGGCTAAAAGTTTGCTAAAAACCCTAAGGAACTTGGTCTTGCCTTCCCCTCTAAAATCCCTTACCAATTCCCTTCCACGGAATGGTAGGACCACAAAAATATCTGTGTCCATTTTCGTGACGAAATGAGCTCAGGCTTGTCACGTTAATAGTAAACTTCTAACAAGTCATTTTCCTTAATCCCCGATGGGGTTTGTCAAGTTAATATTACACCTTTGACAATTTATTCTAATTCCCCAGCAAAGTATCCTACCAATTCCCTCTCATGAAGTGGTAGGCCCACAAACTCAATTACTGTAATGTTAATACTACACCTCTAACAGTGAAAAGTTTCAACACTCCTCAGCGAGTATGAACTTTTGCTTAATTGCTCCATTACATGGAGTCACAAGTCTTCAATATTGTCAAGTTAACACTACACCTCTGACAATTCAAACTTTACTTATCAATTCTTCTCAATAAAATGGCAGGTCCTCAAAGTTGCTCATATTGCAAATCAACTCTTGTCATGTTAACATTATACCTCTAACAAATTACTGTTAAGTTCAATATTATACCTCTAATAGTAATTAAGTTGCTGCCCAGTTCAACATTAAATCTATGACAGTCACTCGTCACTTTTCTCAGGCTTTCATATTGAAGCTGAGACAAGCGATGCTAAGTTTAAAATCACATCTCTAGCATTCAGTCCATTGTTAAGTTCAATAATACACCTATGACAATGACTTTCCCTCAAACCTCTGTATCAAAGTTGAGATAACCAATGCTAAGTTTATAATTACACATCTAGTATTACCTCCACTATTAAGTTCAACACTACACCTATGACAGTGGTATGTTCAGTTTTCCCAATGAAACTGTAACTTCTGTGGAGCTAAGTTAATAGTACACCTAACTCACATCCTTATCAAGTTAATATCATACCTCAAATAATATTCAACCTAACCCGTTAATTTAATATCACACCACTGACAGTGAAGAAATACTTGGATTCCCAATGGGTTTAGTCATACTTGTTATTCTTGTCAACAGAATGACAGCTCCACTTAAAATCACTGTTAAGTTGATATCACACCTTTAACAGTGTTCTTACTAATCCCCAGTTGAGTCTTAATTATGTTAATACTAAACCTCTGAAGAAGACTCAATCTTAATCCCCTTTGCAGTGAAAACTATACTTGTCATTTTCATCCATAGAATGGTAAGTCCATAAAACCTATTCCGCTCCTGTCAAGTTAATATCACACCTCTGATAGTCATCTTTTTAAATTCTTTAAATGAAATTTTCCAACTTTGATTAGGAGAATCATAATTAGGATTTCTTATACTTGGTCAAAATAAGATTGTTTGTTTGATTTCCAAGCTTAGGAAGAAATTTGAAAAAGTATTTTAGTATTAATTTTTACCTTGATGATATATGCATTATTTATACACTTACACATTTAGGATTCAAAAACAAAGATTCTCATATCTTATTAAAAAAAGAAAAAGAATATATATATATATATATATATATATATATATATATATATATATCTTCTGATTAAGCTTGGTATTTGTACCTCATAAAGCTTAAAGTATTTGTTGGCTCACAGGCCCATCACTCTAGTTTTGATGATGATTAACTCATGTAGTTATAATTTACTAATGATCTTGTGTTTATATAGTTTCAATTATTGATCAAGATCTTAGTAGGTGATTAGCTTCAACAAAAGAGTTTTGGGGCTAACACATGTAGATTCAAGAGCTCGCGCGTCAAGATCGCATCTAGCACTAGGTTGGAGTCAAGCTCGTTGGATCGTGTTTGGATCGAGTCGACTTGGAGACAAGAAGACTTCGGTTTGTGTTTTATTTAGTATGTTTAGATCTTGTGTAAAGATTAGATAGTGTTGATATGCTCAAGTTCACACACACACAAAAGTTTAAAGTTTATTGGTTTTCGTTTTAACCGGTTTTGGATTTCATGTCAAAAATATAGATATATCAATTACATATATATTGGATTCTATCCATATACAATATGCTTCAAATTTATTTCAATATCATGATTTTGTATTTATACAAGTTTTGGAGAAAACGGTTTTTTATTTCAAAGTTTGGTTTTTGTAAAATACGATTTTTTTGTTTAAAGGCCAAATTGCAATATCACAAAAATGGTTCAAATTGTTTGTAATATTTGTTGAATTTTAGTCACACATATTTGTTATTCAAAGATCTTACAAGAACTTATTTTTGTGAAATTTTTGTGTATTTATGGGATTTATTTGATATTAAATTAACCAAGTTTTTAATCCCTTGATTTCTCAGCCACACTGACTGGCGGTAGACCAAGCCGGTCGATCAGAATGGTTGACCGATGTGCCCGCGACGTGCACAAAGGCCAGCCACAACGGCCGGTCAACCACGCAGTCGACCGACTGAAAGCACTCCACTCCCGAATGCCGGCCGGTCGACCGATGGCTTGGCCCGGTCGACCAGGCGGTCGACCGGAGGCACAACGGTCAGAAATATGACCGTTGCGCCAGTCGATCGGGCGGTCGACCGAAAGGGCAGTTTTGCCCTTTCCTGCTGTCAACGGGCAGAGTTTTGGGTGGCTTATAAATAGCCTCTTCTTGGACTGTTTTATATAAGTTTTTAGAGAGCAATGTTTTCCATCTTTACAAGTTTTTAACAGCAAGTTTTTAAAAGAGATTTTGTGCCAAAAGATTTATCTTTATTTATTCTAAAGTGTTGGAAAAATTAAAGAAAAAGTGAGTCTTTGGGATTGGTTTTTAATCTTCATTTCAATATCTATCTTGTGATTTTCCCACGTGTTTTTCCTTTGTTATTTTCATTCCAAACACTTTATTTTCTCACACTTGAGCTATCATATCTATCTTATCTATAGGATCTTGTTTTGTGACAAAAATTGGTCTGTGGTTCATTGAGACCACCAAGTGTTGTAATCTCTTTGCTTTGAGTTTGTGGGTATCCCTCCTGTGTAGAGGTGATTGTGGAGGGGTTTGAGTTTGTTGGTATCCCTATAAGTGTAGAGGTGATTGAGGTTGAAGTTTTGGCTTTATGTCTATCCCTCTAAGAATAGAGGTGATTGTGGTTGGTTTGGCTTTGTGCCTTGTCCCTCTTAGTGAAGAGGTGATTATTGTTTGGTTGAGTACCTTATCCCTCTAGTGTGAGGTGATTATTGTTGTGCCTTGCCTCCTATGTAGAGGTTGTTTTGTTAGAGAGAGGAGCTGTGTACTCCTAATTTGTATTTACCAATCCTCAGTGGAGGTTCCCTGTGTGGGAAGTCCTGTGTGGACGCACAGTGGAAATCTTTCTGTGTGAAGGTGGGGACGTAGAGTAGTCGCTCGAACCTTGAAACATATCTCGGTGTTTGTGATTAATCAACTATCTCTAAACTCTCTCTCTTTTATACCTTGCATTGTTTCATATTATTCATATCATACATATATGCTTGGTATTGTTTGTGTGCCTCACTATTGTCGAACCAAGAGAGCTTCATACAACACCTCAACTCTTATTTAGAGGAATTTAGAGGAGATAGTTCAGAGCCCGTCACTGGGAATTCGGCTACTCTTTGGTTACACTTAGTGTGTTGCAATTAGTTTTTAATTCCGCATCATTTGTCATTAGATTAGCCATACACCTATTCAACCCCCTCTAGGTATATTTTCAGTATTCACGCCTGAAAGCGGTTCATATAATAAAATTCTTAGTTTTGTAGCCTTGTTTGCTCGGGTTCTTAAGTCTTTGGGATGTTTTCTCACCCGGTGCCCTAAGACCATTCAGTTTGAGAGTCACCGATTAAAGGCTCGTTACATGGGCAGATTAGAAAGCCTAATAAAACTAAGAAATAATACCACCAAAAATTAAAAAATAATAAATAAATAAATAGTGCATAAGAGTTAGAGGTAAAAAGCCCTTAGTCAAAATTTCACGGTCACAAAAGTGCCTATGACTTAGAGTAAAGTAATAGACTAGAGGAGAAGTATAATTTGACTCCTTACTTTAATTGATAACAAATTTTTGAATAGAGACTAAAGTTGGGAATGAAAAATTCAGTTTTCCTATGAACTTATAGATTACTTGAACTCTTATAATAATACTTCAAATATTTTTCTCTTTCAAAATTCAAAAATACTAACTTTTTATTTCTCTTTCTTTATGGATTTTGTGGGTGTAATCTACTAAAAACCCTCACGAGACAAAACTCGTCCTCTAAGGGAAACCTAGAGGTTTAATGGGTTGTTACACATGTTCAGTGCAATCGCGTGACCTTCGAAAGTGGTCTAATAATCTTTGGTTTAGTTTTGTTGTTTTGCTCGAGGACGAGCAAAAGATAGGTATGGGGGGTGTGAACGATCGCTGATACTGCATATTTATTATCACATTCTCATATTTATTATATAATAAACTATGTTTTCAATCCTATTTCTTGTCTAATTTATATGCAGGCCCATTACTAAAGGAGAGGGAAGAGAAATGAGCCTAAAAGCCCATCAAAATTCTGATTTAATTCAGAATTAATTCAAACAAAAAATAAGGGCAAATCAGGGCAAATCGGGGCTAATCAGAGAAGATAAAACCACTTGAGCAAGCGGTTAAACAAGATCTTTACAAATCAATTGGTTAAGCTGAAAATCAAAGGAGGTTTCGTCAAATCCAGGACCCAAAACTGCAAATCCAGCGAGAGATAAAACTATATCGCGAAACCAGGGAGTACCATCACCTGGGTGTGGCCATCTGGCCACACCCTTACCGTGAAAACACAGCAACATCTGTGTTTACGGGGGCTTTATTATGTTTGTTGGGGGAGCGTTTGCTCCCCCTATCTTCGTAAGCTCTCCCCCGTTGGATTTTTGCCTATAAATACTGGATTTTCAGAGATTACAGGGAACGATCAAGAAGAAATAGATTTTAAGCCAGTTTTTCATTCTTTTTAGTGTATGTTTTTATTTTCATTTTATGTAATTTTTATTTCTCTGTAAGCATAGGTTAGACTGAGATTCATGTAAGTAAGAGAGAAACTTATGTTGAGAGTGACACCGATGTAACCTCCTCCTTCTTTTATAGTTTCTACAAGCAATCAAAGGTAACATCTTTACGCTTTTCTTTGTTTATATATTCTTTTTCTTTTTTTTTACTTTTCCTCTTTTGGTTTTGATGAATGTCCAAGTGAATCTAGAAGCATCAATATAGCCATATTTGTGTGAGTGCCACCGATATTTCTTGATGATGTTCTCCTCCTCAGATTCTGTATCATTTCATTCTTATTCGTCTTGATGATGTAATGTGAATGGGGACTAAGCTCGATCTTATGGGTTATCCGTTGATTGCCTCTGAAGTAAGGTAAAACATGCAAGGTTTCCAGATAAGTTATTAATGAGAGGAGGTAAGTTTTTTTTTAGGTTTTCTTTCTTTTCTTTTAACTTTTACTTTATATTACCAACACCACAATCTCCTAACTCTTTTATCACTCATTTTTAATTTCTTTATATAAATCTATTTTCCATTTTATCTACCTTCTCAATCTACCACTTTCTTCTTAACCTAACTATAACTTATTTTTCTTTTTGCTTACAAGAACTAAAAGAAGAACTCTAACCATTTTTTGTAACTTAAAAGAGAGCTTACTAAAAAGCTTCCATCACTAGTCCCTCCTTGTGGATCATGGCCGCATAGCCACTTGCTCTCGCGGTAGTATTGAGCACCTTGCACTATTTATTGTTAAGTTTTAAAATTCTGTATTTTTTTGTGCAAGTGAAAACTTAATCAATAACATATGTATTAACACATCTAATAATCAATTAGTTAGGTATTAGAGCCTCAAGAAGCCTTGATATTTGCACAAAAGAAAATTAGATGAGTTATACATATTGAAAGAAAGGAGAAGTACTTAAAGGGCAATGAAGTGGTAATACTTCAAAATTCTAAAATAATTATATATATATATATATATACATTTTAAAAAAGTAAATTTTGAATCAAATATTCTCAAGTTAAGACTATTTTAACTTACACAAAGAAGCATAAGATTGCAAGACTTAAAAAGGATTAGTGTGAAAATATTGTATTTAAATCTTTAAGGAAAGATGATTAGATTTCTTGATTTTATGATTAAACTTGATTATGCTTAAACTTATTGAAAACATATGAATATAATTGCTAGTGACTACTTGTCATGAAATAGAAAAAAATCTCTTTTTTTTATACATTTTCTTTATTTTTCGGTTATCCTTATTTTTGGTTATCCTTTTTATCTTACTCTTTAGTTATTTATCATTTCTTTCACTAGATCTTGTGTGTACAATTCACTGAAAACACTCACGAGATAAAACTCATCTTCTAGGGGTTACCTAAAAGTTTAATGGCTTGTTGTACGTGTTAAGTGCAATCGTGGTTCTTACGAAAGTGAGTTAGGTTAAATTAGTTTAGTTTTTTTGTTTTGCTCCAGGATAATTAAAAGATAAAGTGTGAGGGGGGATTACATATCAATTTTGCATATTTATTGTCATATTTTCATATTTATCTTTTATTAAACACTGATATTTAACCTTTTTTTATTATGATTGTGCAGATACTTATTTAGGTAGAAGAAGCAAAAAGAAACCTCAAAAATCCCAAAGAACCCAATTAAATATGGATTTTAAAGCAATCCTAATTAAATTTGGAGTTCTAAATCAATTTATACTCGAGTTCAGACTGTACATTTTTTAGTATTTTAATCATAACTTTCGTTATATAAATTCAAATTTGATAATTCAAGATGCTCCACAAAGAGGACTTAAAGGCTACAATTATTATGTTTATTATATTTTCAATTCAGCCATCTGATGAGTGATATTCAGTGATCAACATGCCAGCTAGTTATAGACCAATCAAAATTGAATTCACACATTAAATTAGAATTAGATTAAAAGTTCTAATGTGTATCTTATTGTAACTGGCTCTGAGATTTATTTAAAGAGCTGAAATCTCTCATAATCATCATTTCCAATCAGAGAACAACAATTAGAGTTCTTCTTTAGTTTCTTTTTCTTCTGAATTTCAATTTTAGTTTTCTAGGTTTTAGATCAAGAGTGATTTTGTAAGAGAGAGAGTTATTGCAATTGAAGGTGACAAATCAATATAAAGTTTTTATTCTTCTTCTCAATCTCTTTTATTAGTTAATTTCTTTCTTTTTAATTATGCAATCTTTTATTTCATCTATCATACTTTGCTTAGCGTTAATCATGTGTAACTAATTCTTCTTCATGGTTTACTAATCTCTACCCGCCACTACTTATGATCGTTGCTAGATAAACCAATTAAATCTTATGTATGCCCAAACCTAAGTCTTACGAATAAGCGAGTGTTCTTGAAAGCACATGAGGATGGGTAATTAAATTCATATTTGCTAAAACTATTCAATAATTTTTCTTATTCTATACTTGGATTGCCTTAATAGTTTAATATTAAATTTTTATTTTTTCTATTCTATGCTTGGATTGCCTTGATAATTTAATAGTAAATTTTGATTTTTATTGTTCTATGCTTGGATTGCCTTGATAATTTAATAGTAAATTTTGATTTTTATTGTTCTATGCTTGGATTGGCTTGATAGTTTAATATTGAATTTTGACTCATGTTAATTCAAATAAAGTTTTCATTTTCATCTTATGTATCTTGCTTGAATCTTTTGCAAATTCCAACGTATTATTTTTGCTTATTATCCAATGTGAAGCAATTACCTATCAAAGATTAGTAAGTTAGTAGTGGTAGATGATTAGTAAGCTTTGAACTTTTTTCTCATATTCTAAAAAACCAACTAAACCTCCTTTCTTCTTAGTTTTTTTTAGAAACACAAGTTTGAAAACCCTAGTTTTCTTTTCAATAATATTTTAAGTTTTTCTTTACCTAATTTTCAAAAACAAAAAACAAAACAAAATAGATAGAATCAAATAAACAATTTTTCTTTTCTTTTCTTTTCTATTTTTTAGCTTCTCAATCAGAAAAGAAGATTGCTCTAAGAACAATACCAAAATGCTAGCATCGAATTCCTCCCTGTGGCGATCAGTATGACCTTTGCTACTGTAATTAAATTGAGAGAAGACAGAGACACACACTAGCTTTCAGATAACATTTTTCAAAACTCTCTATTTTCCACAATCACTCTGATACCAAGTGTGAAATTCTGTATATAACAATTATAAAATTAGAGGGGTAGTGAATAGTGTTTACAAAATTTTCACTAGAAATGTTAGTAACTATGAAAATTAAAAACAAGCATAGAGAATAAAATCAGAATAGAAAACGTAAACACAGTGATTTTATTCTGATTCGATCATCTTGGCCTATATCCAGTTCCTAAGTAATCGTGCATGAGATTTTCCTTAACCTTGATTTTGAGAACTACAAAATCAATACATGTACACTAATTGATAACAATCTTGCCGATTTTGTACTCCTCTTCTCTACACCGAGAAGACATTTACCTTTAACCGATTACAACTTTCAATCTACAAGCCTTGAATATGGAGTGCAAGTGGTTTTTTACTGTGGCTTATAGGGTTTCTCTTCTACTTCTGCCTAACAAGTTATTTGGAAGTGGATTTAGGCAAAATGAGGGGTAGTTGGTTTTCTTGACAGGAATTTAGATCTTTTGAAGTCAAAAATTTTTGAATGAAATATATGCATGAAAGTCCAAGAATCCCTAGCTATTTATAGGGCCTTTTGGTAACTGAAAACTAGTTTTTGGACATTTTAAAATTCAAAAAATAGTTGTAAGAAAGAAGGGAATAGGTCAATAGACCAGAATAACAGCAGCTATAAACTGCCAAATTAGTCGACTGGAAGATGTATTAGTCGACTGACAAGTGTCTGTTCAGACAAGTTAGTTGAGTGGATATGAAGTAAGTTGATTGAATAATAGGCTCTGTGAACTATCAGTCGTCTGGTCTAAAACATCCAGTCGACATATCAAGTCAGACTGAGAAAATCTAGAGTATATTGAAGTACAGTGGTCAACTGATATATATATCATAGATTGACTAGATAAGGCACCAGAAGATGGTTTATGTTCTGTAGGAGGCATTGGTTTACTGGACCAAATAATAGGTCAACTAATACATGCATGCGAGTGCACAAACAAGCCATTTTGAGTTTAGGGGTGTGTGCATTCAAAGCTTTTACAACAACTACTAAGACATGAAAAATCAAAATTACAACATCATGAATGTTACATGTCTTCAATAAATCATCTTGATTCTTCAGTTGAGCCTTGATACATCTGTATATGAGCTTGAAATGAGCTTGATAGGCATATAGCTTAGCCTCGAATACTGCATAAGATGTTAATACATATAATTATGTTGTTATCATCAAAACAAGGAGTGCTATATGATTGTATGTCATAATCCAACATTGGATACCTGACAAACTCACGATACTTATACATATTGTTCTCTTATTTCATTATTTGAGAGCAACTTGAGTTGTATGCACTTAGTCGATGGAGGCATGAGATATATAGTATATATATGAGGGTTTCTTTGTTTAAATTATCCCTGATTGTACACATATTTTGCATTCTTTTCATTACACTCCTACATTTATCGTATAATAATCTACTAATTTTCTTGTCTTAAATGTCTATTTTATAGAAGATAATAATGAAGAGAAAGATAAATAAACCAAATAAATACCAGTTAAAATCATATTTAACTGGATCTATTTGGTTAGTTGAGGATGATCATGTTGGCCTAGAGGCCTTCCACTCTAGTTTTGATAATGATTAACTCATGTAGTTATTGTTTACTAATAATCTTGTGATGTTTAGTTTCAGATATTTAAACAAGATATTAGTAGGTGATTAGCTTCAACAAAGGTATTTTGGAGCTTTCACATGGTGATTCAAGAGCCCGAGCGTTAAAGTTCATATCTAGCACTCGTTGGAGTCAAGCTCGGTGGATCACGGTTGGATCGAGTCGACTTGGAGATGGCGCTCTACAAGAAGACTTTGGTACTTTGTTTAGTTTTTGTTTTAGATCCATTTGTTAAAGATTAGATAGTGTGATATGCTCAAGTTCACAACACACACACTTGTTTAAGTTTCATATTTTGGTTTTCGATTTTTGCTTTAACCGATCTTGGTTTTCATGGATAGATAGAATCAAAATAAGTTTACATGGTTTAATGTATATTAGATTTGTTCTATATACATCTATACTTCAACTATTTATACAAACTTAGTTTGGTAGTCTATTTCATGAGTTTGCTGTTTTGGTATCTTAACAAAACATATTTTTGGATTTTAAGTCAAAACATTGATATATATATCTTTCATGTATATTAGATTATATCCATATACAACATGCTTCAAGTTGTTTAAGTATCATGTTTTTGTATTTGGATGAGTTTTGGACAATACGATTTTTATTTCAAAATCTAAGTTTTGGAAAATACGGATTTTAGTTTTCGGCAAAATTTGTAAGTCACAAAATGGTTCAAATTGTTTGAAATATGTGTTGAATTTTTTTTCACACATTTTTGTATTTCAAAGAGAATTTAAGAACTTATTTTTGTGATTTTTAGAGAATTTATGGGATTTATTTGGTAATTAAAAACTCAGTTTTAAATCCTATAATCAGCCCTGCCAGGCTCTGGCGGTCGACCGGGCCGATCGACCGGACCCAGAGTTGGTCGACCGGACCGGTCGACCGACGTGCACAAGAACGTGCACGCAGGCTAGCCCCTTGGGCCGGTCGACCGAGTGGTCGACCGACTGAAGGCAACCCACTCTCGGGTTGTCCCGGTCGACCGGGCGGTCGACCGGCCAGAGAGCCGTTGCTCTCTGGTTCTGGGCACGGTCGATCGAGCGGTTGACCAGCAGGCTCAACGGTCAAATTTTTGACCGTTGGCCGGTCGACCGCCGGTTGACCAGAAGGTCATTTCTGACCTTGTCAGCTGCCAACGGGCAAATTTTTTGGGGCTTATTTATACCCCATTTGAGAGAGGTTTCTCCACAAGTTTTTCAAGAGAAAATTTCCTTCATCTCAAGTGTTTTATTTCAAGTTTCAAAAGAGTTTTAGAGCTTTAAAGATTTGATCTTTATCTTGTTTTTAAAGGGTTGAAAAATCATTGAAAAGAAAATTCTTTGGAAATTGGTTTGATCTTCATTTTTATTCTATTTAGAGTTTTTCCCTAGAGTTTTCTTTGAGTTTTTGATTTCCAAACTCTTTGTTTTTCACACTTGAGCTATCTTGCTATCCTATCTATAGGATCTTTATTTTTGTGGGGAAATTAGTTTGTGGTTGAGATAGACCACCAAGTTGTAAACTTCCTTCATTGTGATATCCCTCTAGTGAGAGGAGATTGATTTAGTATCCCTCTATTGTGAGGTGATTGTGGAAGTTGTGGTTGGCTCCCTTTAGTGAGAGGTGGAGATTGTGTTTAGGTCCCTCTAGTGAGAGGTGGAGTTTGTGTTGGAATCCCTCAAGTGTGAGGTGATTGATTTGTATTGGCTAAGTGCCTACCCCTCTTGTGTGAGGAGGTTTTTGTGTTGGTTGTGCATTGCCTCTAGTGAGAGGTTGTATTCGGTTGAGAGAGGAGTTGTGTACTCCCGGTTGTATTGCCCCAAATCCTCAGTGGAGGTTCCCTGTATGGGAGTCCTGTGTGGACAAGTTAGTGAAAATCCTTCTGTGTGAAGGCGGGGACGTAGAGCTGTATGCTCGAACCTCGAAACAAATCTCGGTGTTTGTGTTTAATCCACTTTCTCTTACTCTCTCTCTTTTACATTGTGCCTTGCATCATTTCATATTGCTCATTCATATATTATATGCTTGGCTTGTTTGTGTGTGCCTCACTTGTGTTTAACCACGAGAGCTTCATATAGCACCTCAACTCTTATTCAGAGGAATCAAGAGGAGTTAGTCCAGAGCCCTTCACCGGGAATTCGGCTACACTCATTGGTTACATTAAGTGTGTTGCTAATTTAGTTTTTATTTTCCTCATTTTGTTCATTATATTAGCTGTACACCTATTCACCCTCCTCTAGGTGTACTTACAGATCCCAATCTAGTTAGAACAAATCAAGGATAGAGGCAAATATTCAGTTGAAGATTAGAGCAAATCAGAAAGATAACACCAAATGGAAACTGGTAAAATTTGGACTTTTATAAATCCATTTTAGTTAGCTAAACACCAACTGAGGATAATGTTAAATACATAGTCAAAATTCAAAATTCAAGGGATAAATGGATAGAGATCAACAGATGAAATGAAGCAATTTTGACTCAGATTCTGACTGGATACTTTTTAGCATTTGAGTCATAACTTTCGCTATCAAATATCAAATCGGATGATTCAAGATGATCCGGAAAGAAGACTTAAAGGGCTACAACTCTTAAGTTGATCATTATTTCTATTTCTTATTTGATAAGCTATATTCAGTAATCAACACGCCTACAAGTTACGGATCAGAACTGTATATCAACATCAAATCAAGTTTGGAGATAAGGGAGGATTTAAATTCAAAAATAGCCAGCTTTCCCTATCTTTCAACTCATTTTCTTATCCATTTGTATGCTATAAATGCTCCATACATCAGAGGCAGAGGGGACGACCAAGCAGAGAGTAGAAGTTAGGCTATTCTGTAGTTTGTAACTTAGGTTTTCAGTTTTCTTTTATGTAATTTTTATTTTCTTTATGTAATTGAGATGAGAGGAGATTTTCATGGAGGAATGAGAACAAGCTTGTACTGAGGGTGACACCTGTGTAAGTAATCTTTTCTTTCATTGTTATTTGAATCAAATCAAAGTTTTCTTTTCTTTTATGTTTTTATTTTTGTTTGCTTCCCTCTTCTGTGTTTGTGAATCCAAATGACTTCGATAGCCTCAAAGTTGTCTTGCCCTTGCAAGTGTCGTTGATGGCTTATGGTGATGGATATCCATTTCTATGCTAGTGTAGCTTGCCCCTTCATTTCATAGTGTAAATTGGGAATGGGGAAGATCATATTTGTCATACTTCGCTTGCCTTCAAATAAAGGTACATCGTCGATACGGGTCAAAGGTAAGCAGGCACCGAAGAAGTAAGTTATTTAGGTTTAACTTTGTTTTCTTTTAATTTAGTTTAGATCACCAACACCACAATCTCCCAACTCTTTAATCACTCTTCAATTTCTTTGTATATATCTATTTTCTATTTTCTCCACTTTCTCAATCTACCACTTTCTTATTAACTTAACTGTAACTTATTTTTCTTTTCTTTTAAAGAACTAAAAGAAGATTCTTTAACTATTGATTGTAACTTAAAAGAGAACTTGCTAAAAGAACTTCCATCGCTAGTCCCTCCTTGTGGATCACGACCCGCATAGTCACTTGCTATAGCGGTAGTATTGAGTACTTACACATTCCATTCTTAAAGTTCTGAAATTTTGTATTCTTTTATGCAGGTTCCAACTCAATCAAATTTGACGTCGTTGCCGAGGAGGGACGGTAAGTAATTCTCTTTTTAAGTTTACTCTTTTGGTTAACTTTCTTCTTTGTTCTTAGTGTGCAGTGATAAATATCAAAGAAAGTTTTGCTGCAGTGGACATATAAGTGGCCCTGCACTCTACTCAAGAAAGTAGAGCTCAGAAGCCCTCAGATTTGCTACATTCCAGTGGCAATCTGAGTAAACTACTAACATGTATTTTTGCAGGTTGGCTGAATTGCAAAGCTAAAATTCTGTAGCAATTTATTTCCTTATTTATCTCACTATACTTACTTTCTAACGTCAACAGTAAAATGATATTTGTTAAATGATAAAAATGGCTTAGACTTGCATTTAGGCACGTGTCTAATTCGTTTACATTTTATATTACTGTTGAAGAGTGCTGGAGCAAAAGGAACGTATGCATAGCATGTAGTTTAGAAAACATTTCTGAGTGATTATTTGCTTGTTGAATGTTACTTTTCTATATCCTGCATACTTTGCACAATCAATCTTAAGGGCTTGTCCTATAAACAAGATAATACGGGGAAGTCATTAGCCTCCCTTAGCCAACAAACAATCTCCTCACTCACTAACCCAAACCTAATTAAAATTGAGTAGACGTTGGCCCTAGGGACATCTCGGACTTATATAGGAGATTGACCTAAGGGGGAAGTTGATTAGAATTTAACTCTTGCCAAATTGGTGTCTGATGTTAGGGATTGAGAGGCGAAACCCCGAAGGTTAGTGGTTTGGTATAATTGGGCCCGTTGCTTAGGCACGGATACCTCCCACTGATCTTACCCCTACATGGCCGATCAACTTGTGGTCAGATTCTGTAATACACTCCCGTGGACAGTCTAACCAGTTAGGAGTCGTCTAGGTCTAAGGTATACCCTAAGTTAGGTTATATTTTTTTATTTGCTTGCTTATTTGTTTATTTTTCTTTGTTTGTGTTTGACATTTCTTGTGTGATATGGTTTATAACAAAAAAATTTCCAATTTTAATGGTAATCCATGTTACACCCTATCTCTTTTTCAAATATTACCACCCGACATATCATAACTTTAACCAACTTAGTGTGCCGGACTGGTGTTATCTGAATCAATACATGCCACAGTCCCAATACTATGAACAAGACTAGAATAATTGATTGAGACACAACCTGCACATAAAAATAAAGAATTTCAGATTTAGAATGAAGATGTGCAAGTGCTCAATTCTTACGGCTATAGCAAGTGGCTATGCGGGTCGTGATCCACAAGGAGGGTTTTGTGATAGAAGCGTTTACATTTTTGTATTGAAATCTTTATGAAAACCAAACGAGAGTTCTTCTCTGTTTTTAAGTTAAAAAAATTGGAAAAGATTTATGTTAAACTTAGAAGAAAATGAGAGATGAAGAGGGTGAAAAAAAATCAGAAAACGGCGAAAGCGACTATGTACAAATGATTATTTACAAGGAAGTGAAAAGGATGATTTGGAAGAGGTAATGTTGGTGATTTAATTTACAGAAATAAAAGAAAAGAAATAAAAACAATTACTCACCTTCTTTTCACCAAAATCTTACCTTGAATCTTAGCTACGATGCTACCTTGAAGTGGAGGCAATCAGCGCATAGCCCATAAGATGTGAGTATTGGTCTCTTCCACATTACATCATCAAGACAACTTCAAGAATGAAATGATACAGAGAGAGACTCCATTCCATCATCATGAGCTATCGGTGGCACTTGCAAAGGCAAGGCTCTTTCGATGCTTTTAGATTCACTTGGAAGACAATTGTACCAAAAAGAAAAGTGAAGTAGAGAAGAAGAAGAAGAAGAAGAAGAAGAAGACTAAAAGAAAGTACATACAAAGAAAGAACATCGATTCGATTTCATAACAATCAAAGAAAAGAAATAAATCTTACACGGTGTCACTCCAGCTCAAGCTTCATTCTTGTTCTTCGATGAAAGTCTGATCTTCTCTTATTTACATAAATGAAAACTAAAATACATGAAAAAGAAAAATAAAAACCTAAACTAAGAAATGGAAAATAGTCTAAATCCTATCTCTGCATCGTCATCCCATTTCAGCGGAAATACTGGCTTTTTATAGGCAAAACCCTAACCATCAGGATCCCGGGGAGATCGGGGGAGCAAACGCTCCCCCTAACTCCCCAACCTTGCCGCGGAAACGCGGCTTTTGCCGCGTTTCCGCGGCCAGGGTGTGGCCAGATGGCCACACCCTGTTGGTGGGTCATTCTGGTGTTTCCTTATGACTTTATCCTTTGTTAGATTTTCAGTTTGAGTCCCGGAGTGTGACGAAATGGCCTTGGATTCTTGGCTTTAACCGATCGATTCTGAGAGGATTCT
Source organism: Agave tequilana (assembly GCA_038442645.1). Lineage (NCBI taxonomy): Eukaryota > Viridiplantae > Streptophyta > Magnoliopsida > Asparagales > Asparagaceae > Agave > Agave tequilana. The sequence goes on along the minus strand of JAVJIF010010169.1, from coordinate 112,487 downwards.
TCTCAACCGGTTTTCAACCTCTTGATTTTGCCCTGATTTACTGAGTGCGAATTAACTCTGATTTAATTCAGAATTTTGGTGGGCTTTGGGCTCATTTCTCTTCATCTCCTTAAAGAATGGGCCTGCAAATAAATTAAGCAATTAATTAAGACAATGCAAAGTTTTATTCCAGAATAAGTATGAAAATATGATATTAAATATGCAACATTAGCGACCAATCACACCCCCATACCTATCTTTTGCTCGTCCTCGAGCAAAACAACTAAACTATACTAAGGATTATTAGACCACTTTCGCGGGTCACGCGATTGCACTGAGCATGTGCAACAAACCGTTAAACCTCTAGGTTTCCCCTAGAGGACGAGTTTTGTCTCGTGATGGTTTTCAGCGGATTACACCCACAAAATCCATAAAGAAAGGGAAATAAAGAGTTAGTATTTTTGAAAAGCATTTTGAAAGAGAAAATATTTGAAATATAATTGTAAGATTTAAGCAATCTATAAGTTGTAGGAAAACTGAATTTTTCATTCCTACACTTAGTCTCTATTCAAAAATTTGTTATCAATCAAAGTAAGGAGTCAAATTATACTTCTCATCTAGTCTATTACTTTACCCTAAGTCATATACACCTTGTGACTGTGAAAATTTTGACTAAGGGTTCATTAACTCTAACTCTTATGCCTTATTTATTTATATATATATACTTTTTTTTTTGGTATTATTCCTTAGTTCTATTAGGCTTTCTAATTTGCCCATGTAACGAGCCTTTAATCGATGACTCCCAAACCAAACGGTCTTAGGGTACCGGGTGAGAAAACACCCCTAGGACTTAAGGACTCGAGCAAACAAGGCCACAAAACTAAGAATTTTATTATATGAACCTCTTTTAGGCGTGAATACTTATGCTTTATTAGGCATAAATACCCAGCTTAATCAGAGGATTTTTATATATATTTTCCTTTTCAACTTATCTAATCATCTTTCGCATAAATACTAAGGCTTGCTTAGGCCAAAGCACCTAGCTAATCAATAATTAGACTTGTTTTCTTTATATATATATATATATATATATATATATATATATATATATATATATATATATATATATATATATATATATATATATATATATATAAGGCATAAGAATCTTTGTTTTTGAACCCTAAGTGTGTAAGTGTATGAAGTGTGCATATTTCATCAAGGTAAAGATCAAGACTAAATTACTTTGACAAATTATCTTCCTAACCCTAAAAATCAAACAAATAATCTTATTTTGACCAAGTATAAGAAATCCTAATTTGGATTTTCCTATTCCTTAAAATTGACTTAATTTCTTACAAAAATATGTCAAAATATTGTTTCCATTTTCAAAAAGTTTTTAAAAGTAAAGAAAAATGTTAATTTTTTTTAAAACAAAAAGAAAAGTTATGTTAGACCCTCCCCCACACCTATTTCATGCATTGTCCTCAATGTATGAATTAATGCATAGATGCATGAAAAAGAAGAAAGGGAAGGAAAATGTTACCTTAAGGTGGTGGTTCCAGTGGTGATCTGATTGGTCCACGAAATGCGGCCCAATCACCTTTTCTTGGGGTTCGAAGGAACCCACCAGAAATATCTTTAATATAACCCATTAAAAAGATGTATCCATAAAGGATCTTTATTAAATATTTAACCCCAGCTAATTTCCAAATTCCATAACTAATTTCGGAGTCAAATTTGTCAATCACCTCGTCCCAGAAAGGAGTATGAAATGATAGAATGATTGACTTGGACTCAGGAAGTACAGGAACTAATACCGACTCAGGAAGGTGACTTAAGTCAAGTAAAGATTCAAAAGTCGAAATAAGTTCAGGAATTGGGTCCAAGTCAAGAAGTTGAAACTCAAGTCCACATTGATTTTCCAACAATAGAATGTGACTTAATATCGGTGATTTAAGTTCAAGAATGATTGGTGGGGGAATCAAAACTGACTCTAAAATATTACTCAAGTCCGGTAACAAAACAGGAGTCAGTATTGATTCAGAAAGTTGAACTGGATCACAGATTTGAGAGTCTAGGTCACATATCTCATTGAGTTCGATATCATAAAAATGAGAACTTGCCAATTTATCAATGGAATTTTCAAAAGTGTAAAATTGGACAAGTTCAATATGATCATCAAAAATGGGTGATTCAATTTCATAATGAATAGGCACAGGATCCAATGTTGACTCAGGGAAAAGGTTGAAATCAGGTGAAGATACCGGAGTCATTATTGAATCAGGAAGTAAAATTGAATCACTAAGTTGAGGTTCATGATCATATTCGTTTTCAAGTTCGATTTCAGGAAAAGGATAACTTGCCAAACTGTCAATATTTTTTTCAAAATTTGGAGTTTGGGCAAGTTTAAATGGTCGTTCTGAAATGGAATCTTGATTTCCAAAACAACCTGACTCTTCGGCTCTAACAGAATGGTTAGTGACATCAGAACTGGTCCAACGGTGAGAACGTAGAGATTCGACCATCATATCTATGTCACGATTTCGAGCATTTTGAGCATGAGTCATGACTTCAAGCATCTTTTCATAGTTGATGGATTCATTGTTTTGATGAAAAGATGAAGTGTTGTCTTGGAAGTGGTAGTGAAATTGTGAGTCCATCAGGTTTTGTGATTGTTGTTTGGACTCACGCATACTCCTTTCCAAAATTGATGGTTTTCTATTTTGGACTGGTGGAACGGAGTATGACTCTTGGGGATATTGTGAACTAGGTGGATAAGGGGGACAAGTTGGTTGACCATTATGCTCGGGGGAGGTGAATCCCCACTGACTCGGTGAAGAGTTGAAATCATTATGGAAATTATAGTTATTAGATTGGGGGCATGGGTTATATTGATTCAGATAAGACCAATCCGGCACACTAAGTTGGTTAAAGTCATGATATGCCGGGTTGGTAATATCCGAAAATGAACTCGGCGTGTAATGTGGATTATTATTGAAGTTGGAAAATTTATTATTATAAGCCATATCACACAATGGAATACAAACAAAAAGAAAGAAAAAAACAAGCAAAGAAGCAAACAAATAAAAGGAAAAAATTCTAACTAGGTTAGGGTAGACCTATGACCTAGACGACTCCTAACTGATTAGACTATCCATGGGAGGTTTGATGCAGACTTTGACCACAAGCTAATCAGGCAGGTCAGGGCAAGGTTGGTGGGAGGTTTTCCGTCAAAGACGTTCCTTAATTAAATAACCACCAACCATCAGGCTTTCGGCCCTCAATCCCTTTCCTAGACACTGATTTGGCAGGAGTCAAATTCCAACACCTTTCCCCCATAGGATAATCTCCTAATTGAGTCCGAGATGTCCCTAGGGCCAACGTCTACTCATTTTTAGTTAGGCTTGGGTTAATGAGTGCTTGGAATCTGATTTTTGGGCTAAGGAAGGGTGATTAAATCCCCACCTTATCTTGTTAATGGGTGGTGCCCTTAAAATCAATTTGTGCAAGTGTACAAGATAAATAAGATTCGCTCAAAGAGATATAAATCAACCAAGAAGTGAGTCCTATGCTAAATGCAATGCATACGTACCTTGCTCCAGCACTCTTCAACAGTAAAAATAAATGAATTGAAAAGACACGTGCCTAAAATGCAAACGTCTAATCAATTTTTATCTTTTCAACAAATGTTTTACTGTTGATTATTAGCAGGCTTATGTGATGGCATATAAGAAAAAGTAAAGTTGCAGAAAACTACAATTTGCAAAGCAAGCAGCCCTACAAAAAGAACGTTAGTAGTCCACTCCTTTTTGCCGCGGATCCACGGCTGTGGCAGCGAAAACACGGCAAAGCAGAGGGCACTTGGTCTCTGCTTTCTAGAGCAGAGGCCCAAGGCCACTTATATGTTACTGCAACTTTAATTTCCTGTTTTGCTTGCCCTTAACATGCAACAGAGAAGAAAATTCGTTTAGTTCTAAAAAATTTTCAAAAAAAAATCAGATTTCAATAAAAACGTTACCCTCCCCGGCAACGGTGCCAAAATTTGATTGAGGCACAACCTGCACATAAAAATAAAGAATTTCAGATTTAGAATGAAGATGTCCAAGTGCTCAATTCTTACCGCTATAGCAAGTGGATATGCGGGTCGTGATCCACAAGGAGGGTTTTGCGATAGAAGCGTTTACGTTTTTATATTGAAATCTTTATGAAAACCAAACGAGAGTTCTTCTCTGTTTTTAAGTTAAAAAAATTGGAAAAGATTTATGTTAAACTTAGAAGAAAATGAGAGATGAAGAGGGTGAAAAAAAATCAGAAAACGGCGAAAGCGACTATGTACAAATGATTATTTATAAGGAAGTGAAAGGATGATTTGGAAGAGGTAATGTTGGTGATTTAATTTATAGAAATAAAAGAAAAGAAATAAAAACAATTACTCACCTTCTTTTCACCAAAATCTTACCTTGAATCTTAGCTATGATGTTACCTTGAAGTGGAGGCAATCAGCGCATAGCCCATAAGATATGAGTATTGGTCTCTTCCACATTACATCATCAAGACAACTTCAAGAATGAAATGATACAGAGAGAGACTCCATTCCATCGTCATGAGCTATCGGTGGCACTCGCAAAGGCAAGGCTCTTTCGATGCTTTTAGACTCACTTGGAAGACAATTGTACCAAAAAGAAAAGTGAAGTAGAAAAGAAGAAGAAGAAAAAGAAGAAGACTAAAAGAAAGTACATACAAAGAAAGAACATCGATTCGATTTCATAACAATCAAAGAAAAGAAATAAATCTTACACCGGTGTCACTCCAGCTCAAGCTTCATTCTTGTTCTTCGATGAAAGTCTGATCTCCTCTTATTTACATAAATGAAAACTAAAATTACATGAAAAAGAAAAACAATAACCTAAACTAAGAAATGGAAAAATAGTCTAAATCCTATCTCTGCATCGTCGTTCCATTTTCAGTGAACATACTGGCTTTTTATAGGCAAAACCCTAACCATCAGGATCCCGGGGAGATCGGGGGAGCAAATGCTCCGCCTAACTCCCCAACCTTGCCGCGAAAACGCGGCTTTTGCCCTGTTTCCGTGGCCAGGGTGTGGCCAGATGGCCACACCCTATTGGTGGGTCGTTCTGGTGTTTCCTTATGACTTTATCCTTTGTTGGATTTTTAGTTTGAGTCCCGGAGTGTGACGAAATGGCCTTGGATTCTTAGCTTTAACCGATCGATTCTGAGAGGATTCTTCTCAACCGGTTTTCAACCTCTTGATTTTGTCCCGATTTACTGAGTGCGAATTAACTCTGATTTAATTCAGAATTTTGGTGGGCTTTGGGCTCATTTCTCTTCATCTCCTTAAAGAATGGGCCTGCAAATAAATTAAGCAATTAATTAAGACAATGCAAAGTTTTATTCCAGAATAAGTATGGAAATATGATATTAAATATGCAACATTAGCGACCAATCAATAATCACCACTACTCTTCACAGAGTCAATGGGGATACAACTCCGTCGAGTCATATTGTTAACCAACCTACCGACATCCAGCTTCCTATACTCCTTGTAAAGCCCTGAATCCCCGCGTACGGAGACGTTACTGCGACGTATATACGCAGATTAGAAATACCCTCACGTATATGCGCTAAGCATCAGTACAGGCAAGAATCAGAGTTTGAAAGCACGTGGTGCATAACACATTCCAAATATGAGTACAATTACAAAGTTATCACCAGATGTGACACAATATTACAAGAATATTACATCACCGATAGGCGCAAATGCGAGAATACAAAGAGAGTACAAGTATGAATAGTATAAATAACGCTCACAAGGTACAGAAGGAAAACTCGAGAGATGCACAGGGGGCCTGGAAGGATAGGGCTTCAGACGATCTGCTGGAGATCCACGCTACCACTGCACTTCTCAGGTCAGCAACTGGGAGAATCCATATACTACAAGCTCCAGGATCAGAACATGAGGATCCAGGGGAGTCAGAACTCCCTAGCGAGTGGTGATGCGAATGCCAAGTGGCGTGTGAAAATAAGCGTACGTGTATTGATTGCTAAAATGAAAGAACAATCAAAGAGTTTAAGAAATTACCGTGTAGCTTGTGGCTAACGGGTCGTGTCCACGAGGAGGAATGCGATGGAAGCTTTTCGGTGATTCGTTTAAAAACAAAGAATTGTGTTCATTTTTTAATGCAAAAAGAGAATAAAAAGAAAGAGATGATTAAAAGAGAAATTGCAACTTTAGAGAAGGCTTTGGAAGGTGATTTAAAAAGCTCGAAAATTGTTTTATTGATTATAATAAGGAAGAAAATCTGGGCTCACTATCTCACTACTCAATTGTTCATTCTTCTATTAAAATCCTAAGTGCCTCAAATTGATCATAGGCAAAACTTAAATTTGATTTTTAGAAAGTTTGAAGTAAAGCACATAAGATGGTTGGAAGAGTTCACTCTTTTCTTTGAAAAATTGTTTAGAATCGAATGTTAAATCATCAAGCGCGAAGAAGTAAGAATGAAGTAAAAATAGTTCAAGAAACGTTCATAAAAGAAGTAAGAGTTTAACAGTCCAAACCCATCCTCATGTGCCTTCAAGAACACTTTCAAGAAGAAAGGCTTTAAGTAAGGCATGCAAATGATTCATTGGGTATTTTTCTTTAAAACCAGAAGAGAAGAAGAACTAGAGAGAGTTACAATAGTGAGCCCAGAAAACTATTTTAGTTACTCATGGAAAACAAAGAAGAAAGGAAATAAATAATGCAAGACATACCGTAATACGAATGGAAGAAAAAAAGCTGCTCGATTCTTGTATTGATGTCACTTCAATCTTCAAGTACAAGCACTCAATTCCTCTCTCTCATAAGTATGTGTACTGAACTACAAATTGAAAAATAAGAATACAACTTTTGCACTATCTAACAAAGAGCCTAAATCCTTAGAAAATAAATACAAATTCTAATCCTAGTCTTTGCCCTTTTTGCACTGTTGAAACTGATATTTATAGGGAAAACCAAAAGGAGAGGATTCCGGGAAGATTGGGGGAGCAAACGCTCCCCCACTGACTCCACTTGGCCGCAGAAACGCGGCTAGGGCCACGTTTCTGCGGCCCTGGTGTGGCCATGTGGCCACACCCAATTGGTGGAGAACACTGGTTTGATGATTTGCCTGTATCTTCTACTGGTTTTCTTATTTCTGCTCCAAAAGTTGATGAAACAGCCTTTGATTGTGTGGCTTCAACCGCTTGATTCAGGGAGGATTCTTCTCAACCTCTTGATATGCCAAGATTTTGCCCTGATTCCTTCATTTCGAATTTATTCTGAATTAAATCAGAATTTGGTAAGCTTTTAGGCTTGTTTCTCTTTTCTTTCTTTTAGCGCTTGGGCCTACATTTAACAAAGAAAAAGAAAACTTATTAATAGGATTTATTAGCTAAAAAGTATGGTAAGGTGACAATGTAAATGCAATATATGTGACTAATCACACCCCCACACTTATCTTTTGCTCGCCCTCGAGCAAAACATCAGGCTAATTCTAATCAATTATTAGACTACTTTTGCAGGTCACTCAATTGCACTGAGCATGTGCAATAAGCCGTTAAACCTCTAGGTTACCCCTAGAGGACGAGTTTTGTCTCGTGAGGTTTTCAGTGGATTGCACCCACAAAATCCATAAAGAAAAAGAAAAAAAGTTAGTATTTTCGAAAAGCGTTTTTAAAGGAGAAAATATTTGAAGTATATTTGTAAGGCTTTAAGTAATCTATAAGTTATAGGAATATCAAATTATTCATTCCGAAACTCCATCTTTATTCAAAAACATGCCATCAATTAAAGTAAGGAGTCAAATTGTACTTCTCATCTAGTCTATTAATTTACCCTGAGTCGTATGCACCATTGTGACTGTGAAGTTGACTAAGAGTTCTTTAACATTAACTCCTATACCTTATATTTATTTTTGGTGGATTTTATTCCTCAATTACATTAGGCTTTCTAATCTGCCCATGTAACGAGACTTCAGTCGGTGACACCCAAACCGGACAGTTTTAGAGCACCAGGTGAGAAAACACCCCTAAGGGCTTAAACATTCGAGCAGACAAGGCACGAAACCAAGGTTTTTATTTATAAGACGTACCCCTTTTAGGCGTGAATACTTATGCTTCATGAGGCATAAATAATCAGCTTAATCAGAGGATTTATATACACATTTTTTTCTTCAAACTTATCTAATTATATTTTGCATAAATACTAAGGCTTGCTTAGGCCAAAGCACCTAACTAATCAATAATTAGATTTGTTTATTTTTTTTCATAATATTTTTTTATAAGGCATAAGAGTCTCTGTTTTTAAACCCTAAGTATGTGGTGTATTTAATGTGCAAATTTCATCAAGGTAAATATCAAGACTAAATTACTTTCACAATTTTCTTCCTAATCCTAAACATCAAACAAGTTATCTGACTTTGACCAAGTACAAGAAATCCTAATTATGATTTTCCTATTCCTTAAAATTGACTTAATTTCTTACAAAAATATATCAAAATATTGTTCTAACCTTTCAAAAAGTTTTTTTTTTATATATATATCAGTCATGTTAGAACCCTCCCCCACACTTATCTCATGCATTGTCCGCAATGTTTGAAAGAAATGTATATATGCATGAAATAGAATAGGAAAGAGGAAAGTTATCGATACACTCGGTCAAAAAGACCCTAGCCGTTTCATTTACTGGCACCGATTCCAAGAAAGGTTTAAGGCGTTGACCATTTACCTTAAAGTCATTTTCATTCTTAGTTCACTGATCTCAACTGCACCGTGTGGAAACACGGTTTTCACAACGAATGGCCCAGTCCATCTTGATTTCGATTTTCCTAGAAAAAGATGAAGCCTAGAATTATAGAGTAAGACTTTTTGTCCAGAAACAAAGGTTTTTCTTATGATGTGCTTATCATGGAAAATCTTGACTCTATCTTTAGTGATCCTAGCATTTTCATAGGCCTCATTTCTCAATTCCTCTAATTCGAAAATTTGTAATTTCTGAAGGTCACCGGCCTTAGTCAAGTCGAAATTCAACTGCTTGATTGCCCATAAGGCTCGGTGCTCTAACTCAAAGGGCAAGTGACAAGGCTTGCCATAGACTAACCTATAAGGAGATATTCTTAGAATCATCTTGAAAGCGGTCTTGTAGGCCCATAGGGCACAAGTTTGATGGACCAATCTTTCCGGTTTTGGTTCACAGTTTTCTCCAAGATAAGCTTGACTTGTCTATTGGAAACCTCAACTTGCCCACTGGTTTGAGGGTGATAAGGTGTGGACAACTTGTGAGTTATGGCATACTTTCGCATAAGAGCTTCAAAAGATCTATTGCAAAAGTGAGTGCCATTATCACTGATGATAGCACAAGGGGTTCCGAAGCGTGAAAAAATGTTCTCTTTCAAAAACTTTATGACAACTTTGTTATCATTAGTTTTACAAGGAATGGCTTCTACCCACTTGGACACATAATCCACAGCAACCAATATGTATTAGTTTCCAAATGAATTAGGAAATGGACCCATAAAGTCGATGTCCAAACATCAAAGAGTTCTATTTCTAGAATTGGGTTGAGGGGCATCATATTTCGTTTTGAAATCCTTCCTACCATTTGGCATCTAGGGCACATCTTGCAAAATCCTTAAGCATCCTTAAACAAAGTAGGCCAATAAAACCCGCTTTGTAGCACTTTTTCAGCAGTCTTGCGGGGACCAAAGTGTCCACCGCATACAAGTTCGTGACAAAAAGATAGAACACTTTTAACCTCCTCATCGGGAATGCATCTCCTAATAATTTGGTCAGAACAGTACTTGAAAAGATACGGTTCCTCCCAAAAGAAATACCGGACTTGGGATAAGAACCGGTATACATCGTTTTTGGACCAATGAGACGGAGTTTGGTTTGTGACTAAGTAATTTACTATATCTGCAAACCAAGGTTCCCTAGAGATAGCTAAGAGATATTCATCAGGAAAATCCTCATTTATGGGTAATTTGTTGCATGAAGAATTAGGGATCCGTGAGAGATGGTCAGCAATGACATTTTCTATGCCTTTCTTATCTCAAATCTCAAGATTGAATTCTTGAAGAAGGAGGATCCGACGAATGAGTCGGGCTTTGGCATCCTTCTTCATCATGAGGTACCTAAGCGCAGAATGATCGGTGAAAATGGTGGTTTTGGACCCTAGTAGGTAGGGACGAAACTTCTCTAAGAAAAACACTACTGCCAAGAATTCCTTCTCAGTCGTAGTGTATTTCAATTGAGCATCGTTGAGAGTCCTACTAGAGTAGTAAATCACATGCTGCTTGTTATCAGTGCGTTGTCCTAAAAAGCGCCTATGGCAAAATCGGAAGCATCACACATGATTTCGAACGGCTTAGACCAATCTGGTGCAGATATGATTGGTGTAGAAATAAACTCTCTCTTAAGCTTCTCCTAAGAGTTTATGCATTCAGCATCGAAAGTGAAGGACACATCCTTAACTAACAGATTAGTCAAGGGCCTAGCAATTTTGCTAAAATCCTTGATAAATCTTCAGTAGAAACTAGCGTGTTCTAAGAAGGATCTAATGTCCTTAATGCATTTGGGTATGGGAAGCTTAGCAATAACCTCGATTTTGGCTCTATCCACTTCAATTCCTTTCTTGGAGATTTCATGACCAAGACAACTCCATGTTTTACCATGAAGTGGCATTTCTCCCAGTTCAGTGTCAGATTTTTCTCAGCATAACGTTGGAGGACGAGTTCTAAATGGTGGAGACATTGAGTGAATGAACCTCCATAGATAGAGAAATCATCCATAAGATCTCAAAGAATCGTTCTACCATATCAGAGAAAAGACTCAACATGCAACATTGAAACGTTACTGGGGCATTGCATAAGCCGAAGGGCATTCGACGATAAGCAAATATCCCAAATGGACATGTAAACGTAGTCTTTTTCTGGTCCTCAGGAGCGATAGGGATCTGGTTATACCCCGAGTAACCATCCAAGAAACAGTAATACTCATGACCCGCCAAACGTTCAAGCATTTGATCAATGAAGGGAAGTGAAAAATGGTCCTTACGAGTTGCAGCATTAAGCTTCCTATAGTCGATGCAAACTCGGATCTTCGTGGGAAGTTGAGTTTGAACCAACTCTTTGTTCTCGTTTTCCACTACGGTGAAACCGGATTTCTTTGAAACCGCGTGGACAGGACTGACCCATTGGCTATCAGAAATGGGATAAATTATCCCATTGTCTAAGAGTTTTATGATTTCAGCATGAACAGCCTCTTGCATTATAGTGTTTAACCTACGCTGCGGGTCTCTTTTAGGGGTGGCATTTTTATTGAGATGAATGCGATGTTGAACGATGGTAGGACTTAATCCCTTGATATCAGTCATAGTCCACCCATGGCTTCCCTATGTTTTCTTAGAATTGCTTTAAGATCTTCTTCTTTTTCGTCATTTAAATGGGAGGCAATGATGACAGGAAAGGTCTCTTGGTCGCCTAGATAGGCGTACTTGAGATGCGCAGGTAAGGCTTTCAATTCTAAGGAAGAGGAAAGCTTACTGGAAGGATTAGTCAAATTTGTTGGCTCCATTATTGGTGAAATAGGGTTCGAGGCCCAATTCACATCAGAATCTACAACCTAATCAAGATTAAAGTTTTCAGACTCTAACCCGAAGTCACACTCAGTTTCTAGTTCCAATTCTTCCCTATGTTCACTTGTTAAGTTCTAATTAGGTTGACTTCAAATGTTTGGTCCTCAAGATCGCGGGGTTATTTTCCTAGATTGAAGACATTGACTTCTCTAGTCATGTCCCTAAAGGTTAACCTCATAGGCCCATTCCTACAATTGATGATGGCATTGGCAATAGCTAGGAATGGTCGCCCTAGGATAACAGGAGTTTGAGCCCTATGATTGGAGTAGACACAGGTTGTGTCTCCAGAACTATGAAATCTACAGGGTAAATAAACTCCCCTACCAGGATAAGGACATCATTAATCTCCCCTTTTGGAACTTTTATTGAACGGTCAGCCAGTTGGATGGTGACTCGAGTTGGACTAAGATTGCCCAACCCGAGTTGTTGATAAACTGAGAATGGAAGCAAGTTGATACTTGCCCCCAAGTCAAGAAATGCACAACTAATCTCAGCTTGTCCTATTGTGCAGGCAATGGTGGGACTACCTGGATCCTTGTACTTGACAGGGATCGGACCCGATAGTAGCTCACTAATGTTAGTGGCTAAGAAGACCTTTTTTGGTACATTAGTCATTCTCTTCTTGGTGCACATGTCCTTAAGAACTTAGCATAGGAAGGGACTTGTTGGATGGCATCAAGAAGTGGCACATTTATCTTCACTTGATTAAATATCTCAATTATCTTGTCCATGTGTGGATTTTGCTTGTTGTTTTCAGCCTATTAGGAAATGGTACTATAGGCTGGTGCACCTTACTGGTTGACTTATCTTTTTCAGATTCGTCAGAATTGGAAGGATTTGGATTAGATGAGGTGGATGCTTGATTGTGGTTGTACTGAATGGGATTGGTTTGTTGTTGACACTTGATTATCAACTCTCTTTCCTGACCTCAATGTATGAACTGCATTACATTGATTTAATGAATTATCCTTAGCCAAATGAGCTTGTTGAGAATTCCTCGGGTTGGTTATTGGCTGACTAGGCAAGTACCCTTCTGTCTCTCATTCTGTGGAGTGGCTAGTTGGCTCATTTGAACCTCTAACCTCTGTATAGTTTGCATGAGAGAATCTTGGTTTTCATATATCTTTCCATGTTTCTTTCAAAGTCAGTCATTCTCCTTTCTAGTTGAGGATTCTGGAAGGAGGATTGTGGAGCTTGGTGGGAAAGTTATGTTGATAGTTTGAAAGGTTAGGTGGATGGTTGGGAGAATTATTATGGAAATTGGGAAAGTTAAGTTGATGATTGGAAGAATTATTGCCATGATGGAAGTGGCTAGTATGATTTGATCGTGAATGGTCAGTGTTATTTTGGCTCCATGAGAAATTAGGGTGATTTCTCCAGCCTGGATTGTACGTTGGTGCGTAAGGATTATTGTTCGGCCTTGAAAAGGCCGCATTCATCGGTTCATGGTATTGCTGTTAAGCCTGAAACACAGGGCACTCCTCGAACACATGATTCATGGCTTGACAGTAAGTGCAGCCCGGAGTAGGAAATTGGTTTGGGCTGACTTGATTGACTGGACTTGGTCCTTCATTTCTAGAGCTTCCAGTCTTCTAGCTAGGTTAGCTAACTTAGCCTCATTAGCTATGGATGATTCGATAGAATGGAGACCGCCTTTTGAAGATATGGAGTTAGGATTCCTAGAGGTCTCACTAGTAAGTTGATTAGTCTCTAATTTTGCATAATTTGTATCACATCTTCACATTAATTTCATATTAAATTCTTCTAATAAAGCTTTGCTTGCTTGATTCTAGGTCCATGGTGTGCAATGAAGAAGAAGACATTAAATCACCATTTAATTGGTGATTAAAAGCCTTTAAAGATACCTCCCCACTCACACAACTCAAGCCTTAATAAAAATTGCTAGATGTTAGCCCCTAGGGACATCTCAGACTCATTTAGGAGATTGACCTAAGGGAGAATTTGTTAGAATTTGACTCTTACTAAATCGGCGTCTAAGATTGGGGATTAAGAGGCGAAACCTCGAAGAACAGTGGTATGTCATAATTAGGCCCGTTGCTCCGCATGGATACCTCCCACTGATCTTGCCCCTACCTTGCTGATTAACTCGTGGTCAGCTTCCGATAATATACCCCCCGTGGACAGTCTAACCAGTTAGGAGTCATCTAGTCTAAGTCAACCCTAGCATAGGCTTGTTTTCTTTCTTTTTTTCTTTGTTGTTTGTTTGTTTGTTTGTTTTTCTTTTTGTAAATTGTGATATGGATTTTAATAACAACAATTCTTTCAATTATAATATGAATTCATATTTCACCCCGACCTCATTTGACTCGGATAACTCTGACCCGGCAATGTACAACATGAACCAACCATATATGTCGGGTTGGGATTATCCGAATCAATATGATCCATATCCTCAATCTTATGACCATAATTTTTAAAATAATTATAACTCTTCACAGAGTTCATGAGGATTCACCTACCCGAGTCAAATTTTCAATCATCTTGTGCACAATTTCCACAATATTCATTCCCCAATTTTGATTCATATACTCCTTTTCCTGAACCACCAATTGAAGAAAAATCATCATTGGAAAGGAGTATAGAAGAGTCCCTACAACAAATGCAAAATTTACTCAATTGATAATCCCTCCCATATCAAACTCCACATACTCCTTTTCTAGAGCATCCAATTGAAGAAGAATCTGAGTTAGAAAAGCGTTTGGAAGTCTTTTGTGATAAAATGCAAAACATGTTGGACTCATCATCTCAACCAAAATTTCAAGAGTCCTACTCATCTTTTTTAGTCTCACCAATTCAAAATGAACAAACTTCAATACTGGACTTGAGAATGGAACCCTTGCGTGAGTCCGAGCAGCAACCGCAAAATCCGATGGACTCACAATTTCACCACAATTTTCAAAATCAACTTCCATACTCATCTTTTCAAGAAAAACCAATTACAAAAGTATGGAAGACATGATTCAGACTCAACATTCTGTTACACTCTCTGTCAGTAGGTTAGACTCAATAATGAGCGATCTGATCAATGAGAGCGAGGAAAATCTTTCTTGTCAACCATTGACCAATTCTTATATCCCTAACTCTACTGATTAGACCCTTGAATCATGTCAATTTGGGAATCCAGATTCAATTTCAGAACACATATTCGAACTTGACCAAACTCCAAGTTATGACAGTCACCTGGACCTTCTGGCAAGTTATTCCTTCCCTGAAATTGAAATCGAACCTGAATGTGATCCTGAACTTCCTATTGGGAACTCCATTTCACTTTTTGATTTAATAATGACCCCGGTATCTTTACCAGATTTTTTTCTCTATTCCGGAGTTAGCATTGAATCCTGTACCAGTACACCGTGAAATCAATCACCAATCTTTCATGATCACACTTCATTCGAGGGGAAAATGTGTGAATATCCATTCTTTAGTTTGGACCCTGTTGTTGAACCAATTTCGACTCTCATTGTTGACTCTCGGCTTGATCTAAGTCAACTTCCTGAGTCGGTGTCGGTTTTTGTTCCTGTTCCATTTGAGTCCAAATCAATCATCTCTCAAAATCACACTTCATTGTTGGACAAGAATGTTGAAGAAAATGACTTAACAATTATTTTTGAAAATTTGAAATTAGATGGGATAAAATTTTCAATAGGACCATTCAATCAATCATTCTTTTATTGGGTCATGTTAGAAAGGTCATTGGTGGGTTCCTTCAAGTTCCACGATATCTTGATTGGGTAGCAACGCTTGGCCCAGTCAGACCACCACCGGAACCACCACCATGAGGTAATTTTCCTTCCCTCTCCATTTGTTTCATGTTTTTACATATTCACGATGCATTAAGGACAATGCGTGAGATAAGTGTGGGGGAGGGTTTACTAACATAGTTAGTTTTATATTTTCTTTCTTTTACACTTCTTTTTAACAAAAATTTACTATTTTTCTTTTCTTTTTACAAAACTTTTGAACAAAAAATAGTTTTGATTTATTTTTAAGAAAATTAAGATTATCTTAGGAATTAGGAAGACCTAAAATTATGAAATTTTAAACCAAGTCAAAATAATAGAACTTGTTTAAATTTTAGGATAAGAAAGTAAGATTGAAAAGATAATTTGATCATAAATTTTTTATCTTAGATTTATGCACTTCACACATACACAATTTTGGGATTGAAACAAAGACTAAAAATGCCATAAATATATATATATTAAAAAAATTATGATAAATAAAAACCACTTATTGAAGTTGGGTAATTTTGTCTCAGGAAGCATGATTATTCATAACTAAAACGGTGGACAAAAGCAAATAATTCCCTTTAGTTTTGTGACCTTGTTTACTCGAGTCCTTAAGTCCAAGGGATGTTTTCTCATCTGGTGCCCTAAGACCATCTGGTTTAGAGTCACCGGCTAAAGGCTCACTACCCGGGTAAATAAGAAAGTCTAAGAAAACTAAGGGAGAAAAAAAAAAGGAAAAAATATAATATAATAATAATATAAATGGCATGAAAGTTAGAGTCGATATCCCAAAATTTTTCACAGTCCACAAAGTGCATATTTTCTAAGAATTTTATGAAAGATCAAAGAGTCAATTCAATTTTAAATTCTTAAATTTAATTTATAATAAGATTTTTTTTTACATTTTGACTTAGTTTAAGAAAGAACAATTTCTGTTAACCTATGACCTTGGATCACTTATATTTTTACAAAAATACTTTAACACTTTTCTCTATTTCAAAAAGCGTCTTCAAAATTCTAACATTTGATTTCTTTCTTTATGGATTTTGTGGGTGTAATCCGTTAAAAACCCTCAGGAGACAAAACTCCTTCTCTAGGGGAAACTTAGAGGTTTAACGGCTTGTTGCACAGGCTCAGTGCAATCGCGTCACCTGCGAAAGTGGTGTAATAATTCCTTAGTTTTTTGTTTTGCTCAGGACGAACAAAAGATAAGTGTGGGGGTGTGATTAGTCTCTTATTTTGCATAATTTGTATCACATCTTCACATTAATTTCATATTAAATTCTGCTAATAAAGCTTTGCTTGCTTGATTCTAGCTCCATAGTGTGCAATGAAGAAGAAGACCCTAAATCACTATTTAATTGGTGATTAAAAGCCTATTAAAGATAGCCATTGACCTAGAGAGCTGATTCTATAAAAACTAGGGCTGTAAACCAGAAACCGGCACCAGAACTGACAGGAGACAAAAAGGGCAGCGCGCGGCTTGAAGCGCCGCGCGCAGCGGCCAATTTATGGCCGCGGAAACGCGGCTCTGGCTGCGTTTCCGCGGCCATACGGCCGCGGCGCGTACGCCGCTTCGGGCCAGGGTTTGTCCCCTGGTCCCCTGTTCCCCTGGTGGCTATAAATACCCCCCTTGGGTTCCAGAGTTGAATATACGCAGAGTTTTAGGAGTAGTTTTCATTCCATGTTGTAGTTTAGGGTAGTTTAGCTTAGGTTAGTTCCTCTTCCTCTATTGTATTTTCCATTTTGTAGATCTTGTAATAGGGAGAGAGAGTGATACATGCTCGGAATGTAGAGTGCTTGTAATAGAAGGTGATAATCTATGAAGGTGCTCTCTTTACCTCTCTTTGTTTTCTTCTCTCCAATCTCTTTTACATGTGTAGCTAACTTTTCTCTCATGGTAACTAACTACTAACCACTAACTTGCTAACTTCTTTTATGATAATCCACATGAATCTAATAGCCTCGGTTTGGCCTTGCTCTTGCAAGAGCCATTGATAGCTCATGATGATGGATCTAACACTCTAACTTCCTAACCACTAACAAGCTAACATTACTTTACTCCATGTTTACTTTTCTATAGTATTGATGGTTTAAGTGTAGATTGCACTTGTTTGATGAGTTAGGTTGTGATGAGTTACATATGAGTCATGCTTTGAATCGCTCTTGAACCAAGGACTAGTGATGGCCAATGATACATGTGAGGCAACTATCACTAAGAGGTTAGCATGTTGGTGGAGTCATTAGTAGTTAGTAGCCATGAGTTTTCTTTCTTTTTCACTTTGTTTTAGAAATATATCCAAAAATCACAAACATATTCTTTTCTATGTTTCTCACTTCTTTGTGTTTCACCGTACTTCTCTTTTCATTCTTTTCTTTCTTTTCTTTTCATTCTTTAAAACTTTGAAGAATCTTTAACAAACACGTGAATCAACCGGTAAAGCTTCTATCGCCTCCCGTCCTTGTGGATTCAACTCGTTTTAGCCTCTATGCTATAACGAAGTATCGAGGAAGCCAAAGCACACACACTTTAAATCTTAATTTCAAACATACACTTTTGTGCGCGGTTTTAACCCCGATCAAATTTTGCGCCGTTGCTGGGGATGGGAACGGCTTGATTTCACAAGTTTGCTAACTTTTCTTCTTTTTTTTTTGGTGCGCAGGTTAAAGTTTTAGCATTGCAGAAGTCCAAATTTGCTCAAGTGTGGTTGGGTAATTCTTGTATATTTTTATATTCTGCTGCTAATTTTTTTTATATTACCTGTGCACTGTAAATAATTGTAATAACTAAAATACAGAAATTGGATGCTTTAAAACGGTTTAAACATTTGCATCTAGGCACGTATCAATTTTTATTCCAATATACTATATTTTATTCTTATATTGTTGTGATACTGATAGGAGGTGTACATATTACATAGCATATAGTTAGGACAAACACTTCAGTGATTTACTCGCTTTTTTGTGTTCATCTTATCTATATTGCAAACTTGCACAAATTAAACTTAAGGGCAACACCCAATACAACATAAGGTGGGGAAGTTATTACCCTCCCTTAGCCCAAAAATTACCTCCCCACTCACACAACCCAAGCCTTAATAAAAATCGCTAGATGTTGGCTCCTAGGGACATCTCAGACTCATTTAGGAGATTGACCTAAGGGGAAAGTTGTTAGAATTTGACTCTTGCTAAATCGGTGTTTAAGGTTGGGGTTGAGAGGTGAAACCTCGAAGAACAGTGGTTTGGCATAATTAGGCCCGTTGCTCCAGCACGGATACCTCCCACTGATCTTGCTCCTACCTGGCTGATTAACTCGTGGTCAGCTTCCGATAATATACCCCCCATGGACATTCTAACCAGTTAGGAGTCCTCTAGTTTAAGTCATCCCTAGCATAGGCTTGTTTTCTTTTTCTTTTTCTTTGTTGTTTTTTGTTTGTTTGTTTTTCTTTTTTGTAAATTGTGATATGGATTTTAATAACAACAATTCATTCAATTATAATATGAATCCATATTTGACCCCGACCTCATTTGACTCGGATAACTCTGACCCGGCAATGTACAACATGAACCAACCATATATGCCGGGTTGGGATTATCCGAATCAATATGATCCATATCCTCAATCTTATGACCATAATTTTTAAAATAATTTTAACTCTTCACAGAGTTCATGGGGATTCACCTACCCTGAGTCAAATTTTCAATCATCTTGTCCACAATTTCCACAATATTCATTCCCCAATTTTGATTCATATACTCCTTTTCCTGAACCACCAATTGAAGAAAATCATCATTGGAAAGGAGTATAGAAGAGTCCCTACAACAAATGCAAAATTTACTCAATTCACAATCCTTCCTATATTAAACTCCACAAACTCCTTTTCTAGAGCATCCAATTGAAGAAGAATCTGAGTTAGAAAAGCGTTTGGAAATCTTTTGTGATAGAATGCAAAACATGTTGGACTCATCATCTCAACCAAATTTTCAAGAGTCCTACTCATCTTTTTCAATCTCACCAATTCAAAATGAACAAACTTCAATACTAGACTTGAGTATGGAGCCCTTGCGTGAGTCCGAGCAGCAACCGCAAAATCCGATGGACTCACAATTTCACCACAATTTTTAAAATCAACTTCCATACTCATCTTTTCAAGAAAAATCAATTACAAAAAGTATGGAAGACATGATTCAGACTCAACATTCTGTTACCCTGTCTGTCAGTAGGTTAGACTCAATAATGAGCGATCTGATCAATGAGAGCGAGGAAAATCTTTCTTGTCAACCATTGACCAATTCTAATATCCCTAACTCTACTGACTGGACCCTTGAATCATGTCAATTTGGAAATCCAGATTCAATTTCAGAACACACATTCGAACTTGACCAAACTCCAAGTTATGACAGTCACCTAGACCTTCTGGCCAGTTATCCCTTCCCTGAAATTGAAATCGAACCTGAATGTGATCCTGAACTTCCTATTGGGAACTCTATTTCACTTTTTGATTCAATAATGACCCCGATATCTTTACCAGATTTTTTCTCTATTCTGGAGTCAGCATTGAATCCTGTACCAGTACACCGTGAAATGGAATCACCAATCTCTCATGATCACACTCATTCATGGGGAAAATGTGTGAATATCCATTCTTTAGTTTGGACTCTGTTGTTGAACAATTTCGACTCTCATTGTTGACTCTCGACTTGATCTGAGTTAACTTCCCGAGTCGGTGTCGGTTTTTGTTCCTGTTCCATTTGAATCCAAATCAATCATCTTTCAAAATCACACTTCATTGTTGGACAAGAATGTTGAAGAAAATGACTCAACAATTATTTTTGAAAATTTGAAATTAGATGGGGATAAAATTTTCAATAAGACCATTCAATCAATCATTCTTTTATTGGGTTATGTTAGAAAGGTCATTGGTGGTTCCTTCAAGTTCCACGATATCTTGATTGGGTAGCAACGCTTGGCCCAGTCAGACCACCACCAGAACCACCACCATGAGGTAATTTTCCTTCCCTCTCCATTTATTTCATGTCTTTACACATTAACGATGCATTAAGGACAATGTGTGAGATAAGTGTGGGGGAGGGTTTACTAACATAGTTCGTTTTACATTTTCTTTCTTTTACACTTCTTTTTAAAATAAAAAATTTACTCTTTTTCTTTTCTTTTTACAAAACTTTTGAAACAAGAAAAATAGTTTTGATTTATTTTAAAGAAAATTAAGATTATTTTAGGAATTAGGAAGACCTAAAATTATGAAATTTTAAACCAAGTCAAAATAATAGATCTTGTTTAAATTTTAGGATAAGAAAGTAAGATTGAAAAGATAATTTGATCTTAAATTTTTTGTCTTAGATTTATGCACTTCACACATACACAATTTTGGGATTGAAACAAAGACTAAAAATGTCATATATATATATATATATATATATATATATATATATATATATATATTAAAAAAATTATGATAAATAAAAACCACTTATTGAAGTTGGGTAATTATGTCTCAGGAAGCATGATTATTCATACCTAATACGGTGGACAAAAGCAAAATAATCCCCTTTAGCTTTGTGGCCTTGTTTACTCAAGTCCTTAAGTCCGAGGGATGTTTTCTCATCTGGTGCCCTAAGACCATCTGGTTTGGGAGTCACCAGCTAAAGGCTCACTACCCGGGTAATAAGAAAGCCTAAGAAAACTAAGGGAGGAAAAAATATTATAATAATAATAATATAAATGGCATGAAAGTTAGAGTCGATATCCCAAAAATCTTCACAGTCCACAAAGTGCATATTTTCTAAGAATTTTATGAAACATCAAAGAGTCAATTCAATTTTAAATTCTTACATTTAATTTATAACAAGATTTTTTTTTTTACATTTTGACTTAGTTTAAGAAAGAACAATTTCTGGTTAACCTATGACCTTGGATCACTTATATTTTCACAAAATACGTCAACACTTTTCTCTATTTCAAAAAGCGTCTTCAAAATACTAACATTTGATTTCTTTCTTTATAGATTTTGTGGGTGTAATCCACTGAAAACCCTCGGGAGACAAAAACTCCTCCTCTAGGGGAAACTTAGAGGTTTAACGGCTTGTTGTACAGGCTCAGTGCAATCGCGTCACCTGCGAAAGTGGTGTAATAATTCCTTAGTTTTTTGTTTTGCTCGGGACGAGAAAAAGATAAGTGTGGGGGTGTGATTAGTCTCTAATTTTGCATAATTTGTATCACATCTTCACATTAATTTCATATTAAATTCTGCTAATAAAGCTTTGCTCGCTTGATTCTAGGTCCATGGTGTGCAATGAAGAAGAAAACACTGAATCATCATTTAATTGGTGATTAAAAGCCTATTAAAGATAGCAATTGACCCAGAGAGCTGATTCTGTAAAAACTAGCGGCTGCAAACCAGAAACCGGCACCAGAACTGATAGGAGACAAAAAGGGCAGCGCGCGGCTCGAAGCGCCGCACGCGCGGCCACTTTATGGCCGCGAAAACGCGGCTCTGGCGCGTTTCCACGGCCATACGGCCGCGGCGCGCGCGCCACTTCGGGCCAGGGTTTGTCCCCTGGTCCCCTGTTCCCCTGGTGGCTACAAATACCCCCTTAGGTTCTAGAGTTGAATATATGCAGAGTTTTAGAAGTAGTTTTCATTCCATGTTGTAGTTTAGGGTAGTTTAGCTTAGGTTAGTTCCTCTTCCTCCATTGTATTTTCTATTTTGTAGATCTTGTAATAGGGAGAGAGAGTGATACATGCTTAGAATGCAAGAGTACTTGTAATAGAAGGTGACAATCTATGAAAGGTGCTCTCTTTACCTCTCTATGTTTTCTTCTCTCCAATCTCTTTTACATGTGTAGCTAACTTTTCTCTCATGGTAACTAACTACTAACTACTAACTTGCTAACTTCTTTTATGATAATTCACATGAATCTAGTAGCCTCGGTTTGGCCTTGCTCTTGCAAGAGCCATTGATGGCTCATGATGATGGATCTAACACTCTAACTTCCTAACCACTAACAAGCTAACATTACTTTACTCCATGCTTACTTTTCTATAGTATTGATCGTATAAGTGTAGCTTGCACTTGTTTGATGAGTTAGGTTGTGATGAGTTACATATGGGTCATGCTTTGAATCGCTCTTGAACCAAGGACTAGTGATGGCCAATGATACATGTAAGGCAACTATCACTAAGAGGTTAGCATGTTGGTGGAGTCATTAGTAGTTAGTAGCCATGAATTTTCTTTCTTTTTCACTTTGCTTTAGAAATATATCCAAAATCACAAACATATTCTTTTCTATGTTTCCCACTTCTTTGTGTTTCACCGTACTTCTCTTTTCATTCTTTTCTTTCTTTTCTTTTCTTTCTTTAAAACACGTGAATCAATCGGTAAAGCTTCTATCGCCTCCCGTCCTTGTGGATTCGACTCGTTTTAGCCTCTATGCTATAACGAAAGTATCGAGGAAGCCAAAGCACACACACTTTAAATCTTGATTTCAAAACATATACTTTTTGTGCGCGGTTTTACCCCGATCATAGGTTCCCATTGGATGGTCTTTTCAGCTAGGTTTTCATATAAATCCCATCCTTCATTTTTATCCTTCTGCAAGAATCCCTCTTGGCATATACTTTCTAAGAGGGTTTTAGTAGAATAGTCTAAACCGTCATAAAGAATTTGACATTGTTGCCATTTCTCTATTCCATGATGCGGACATTGGACAAGGAGGTCTTTAAAGCGTTCAAAGTACCTCCAAAACGGTTCACTCGGTTCTTACTTGAATTGCATGATTGTCTTCCTAATGAGAGCGGTCTTATGAATTGGATAGAATTTCTTCAAGAAAACCTTGATGAAACCATCCCAAGATGTGATAGAACCGGCCGCTAAACTATAAAGCCCTTCTTTGCTAGGTCCTTAAGTGCGAAAGGGACAAATCTCAACCTAATAGCATCGTCTACAAGGTGTGAGATTTTCATCATTAGACATACTTCCTCAAATTCTCTTATGAGGAAGTAAGCATCTTCGGAATCTAAGCCATGAAACTTTAGGAGTGTGTTGATGAATTGAGGCTTGAGCTCGAATTGTATTCACCAACCGATGAAGTAGAATGCAAGATGGAAGAAAGGTTCTAATAGGGTAGAACCTATCTTGCAATGATGTTGATTGAGTCATTATCGGATCTGGTCTTGGTTCAAGCTTGGGTGGTGATGTGTTTCTAGTCAACCTAGATGAATTAGGGTCTCTCAACCACACTTCCATACACAAACACAATCACAATCACAAATAAGTTTACCAACAGTCAACAAGAGTAATCAACCAAGGCTAGTCTAAGGTAACCTCGACCTAGATAACTCCTAACCGGTTGATTGTCCACAGGAGGTATAATGTAGACTTTGATCACAAGCTAATCAGCCAGGTCAGGGCAAGATTGGTGGGAGGTTATTCTTCAAAGACGTTCCTTAATTAAGTAACCACCAACCTTCGGGCTTTCGGCCCTCAATCCCCTTTCTAGACACTGATTTGGCAGGAGTCAATTTCCAACACCTTCCCCCTTAGGATAATCTCCTAGTGAGTTCAAGATGTCCCTAAGGCCAACGTCTATCAGATTTTACTTAGGCTTAGGTTGTGCGTGCTTAGAGATAGTTTGTGGGCTAAGGAATGGTAATGACTTCCCCACCTTATCTTGAATTGGGTTTTTCCCCTTCGAGTTAATTGTGCAAAGTGTGCAAGATACAGAAAAGTAACATTCAAAGCAAAATATCACCCAAGAATGTTTCCTAAACTATATGCTATGCATACGTACCTTGTTCCAGCTCTCTTCAACAATAATTGTAAAGTAAATGTAATTAGACAAATGCCTAGAATGCAAGTCTAGACGTTTTTTAAGCAATTAACAATCACTCAAATTACTGTTGGATTAAAATAGGGATGGTGGATAACAGATATAGCAAGAATTTAACATACAAAAACTTAATTTTTTTGCGAGCAATATGTCCTGCAAAAAAGAGTTTTAGTAGTCCAATGAAAATTTCAAATTTTGCAACGCAATTTCTTGAAATTCTATTTCCTACTTTCGAGAGTAGGGGCACAGAATTTGCAAGTCTTCTCTTGCGAAGCTTGAATGCTAGATCTGAATCTTCAAGTCCCTGAAACAACACACAAAACATGTTAAAAAACAAATATACTATTCCCTCCCCGGCAACGGCGCCAAAAATTGATTGCTAAAATTAAAGAACAATCAAAGAGTTTAAGAATTTACCGTGTAGCTTGTGGCTAACGGGTCGTGTCCACGAGGAGGAACGCGATGGAAGCTTTTCGGTGATTCGTTTAAAAACAAAGAATTATGTTCGTTTTTTAATAGAAAAGAGAATGGAAAGAAAGAGATGATTAAAAGAGAAATTGCAACTTTATAGAAGGCTTTGGAGAAGGTGATTTAAAAAGCTCAAAAATTATTTTGTTGATTATAATAAGGAAGAAAATCTGGGCTCACTATCTCACTACTTAATCGTTCATTCTTCTATTGAAATTCTAAGTGCCTCAAATTGATCATAGGTAAAACTTAAAGTTGATTTTTAGAAAGTTTGAAGTAAAGCACATAAGATGGTTGGAAGAGTTCACTCTTTTCTTTGAAAAATCATTTAGAATCGAATATTAAATCATCAAGCGCGAAGAAGCAAGAATGAAGTAAAAACAGTTCAAGAAACGTTCATGAAAGAAGTAAGAGTTTAACAGTCCAAACCCATCCTCATGTGCCTTCAAGAACACTTTCAAGAAGAAAGGCTTTAAGTAAGGCATGCAAATGATTCATTGGGTATTTTTCTTTAAAACCAGAAGAGAAGAATAACTAGAGAGAGTTACAATAGTGAGCCCAGAAAACTGTTTTAGTTACTCATGAAAAACAAGAAGAAAGCAAATAAATAATGCAAGACATACCGTAATACGAATGGAAGAAAAAAAGCTGCTCGATTCTTGTATTGATGTCACTTCAATCTTCAAGTATAAGCACTCAATTCCTCTCTCTCACAAGTATGTGTACTGGACTACAAATTGAAAAACAAGAATACAACTTTTGCACTATCTAACAAAGAGCCTAAATCCTTAGAAAATAAACACAAATTCTAATCCTAGTCTTCGTCCTTTTTGCTCTGTTGAAACTGATATTTATAGGAAAAACCAAAAGGAGAGGATCCCGGTAAGATTGGGGGAGCAAACGCTCCCCCAACTGACTCCACTTGGCCGCGAAAACGTGGCTAGGGCCGCGTTTTCGCGGCCCTGGTGTGGCCATGTGGCCACACCCAATTGGTGGAGAACACTGGTTTGATGATTTGTCCGTATCTTCTACTGGTTTTCTTGTTTCTGCTCCAAAAGTTGACGAAACAGCCTTTGATTGTGTGGCTTCAACCGCTTGATTCAGGGAGGATTCTTCTCAACCTCTTGATATGCCAAGATTTTGCCCTGGTTCCTTCATTTCGAATTTATTCTGAATTAAATCAGAATTTGGTGGGCTTTTGGGCTTGTTTCTCTTTTCTTTCTTTTAGCGCTTGGGCCTACATTTAATAAAGAAAAAGAAGACTTATTAATAGGATTTATTAGCTAAAAAGTATGATAAGGTGACAATGTAAATGCAATATATGTGACTAATCATGTATCAATAAATCTTAATCATAAACATATATTGAAAACTGTGTCATGAGCACAAGCATACAGAAGCAAGTAGATATATAGCAAGTGATATCAAGTAGGGAATACTAATGGTATGATTAGATAAGAGCAGGAGACTGGTGAAATGGAACACAAGTGATAAAGCAGGATGTATACAACAATAATATCATAATTATCATAAAATCGAAAATCTGAAATAAAACCTGGTGGAAGCAAACTCAACAAGCATACAATGGACATATAGTTAGCATCTTTTTTTATTATTATTCGTCTTACCCAGATGTCTAGATATGTGAACTAGCGTCCCAGCACACATATATCCACATCTGAGTAAAGCAAGGATGTTTTTGGAAACCAATGGGGGTATCAACGAACAATTACAGTGGGTCCCGTACATGCCCAGGACAACGGTCCAGGGCGTTCCATTGCTGGTGTATGGAATCGGCCGTAAGGCCTACAGGAGGGTCTTATAGGATACTCTTTTCAAGATGGTACCAGGAAGGAGGAAGCCATCACTCCCCTCGGTCGCCTGGAGGCCTACAGGTCAAACCGGAAGTTTTAGTTGCACAACATACATAGTACTACCATAAACACAAACATGTATTGATATCCGCAAGTTTTCCCCCGACCCGATATAAGTTCTACCATTTTATGGTTTATTAGATAATTATCAAATTCAAGGAATCAGCAGGAACAAGCCAGGAATGTCAGGAATACATGTGTATCAGGAGTACAGTTTGTACTATAATATATTAAGATGTAAATAAGATGTCAGGTCATCATTCCCATTATCGGTATAATTATAAGAGTCAAGTATGTCATGCCGGATGTCAGCTGATAGCATGAACTGACGGTGTTTTTAGGCAGGTGACAAGTCATATCATAACAGGGGACGGGTGATAATAGATAAATAACAGGAGCAGGTATCTAGTAGTATCATGCCAGGTGTCAGGTGATAACATATCAGTTATTAAGTGATACTAGCATGTGTCAGGTATTAGCAAGTAGGTGACAGGTATCAATTAATATCATGTCAAGTAGTAATATATCAAGCATGTACATAGCAAGTGATAGATTAATAGCTGAGCATAATCAAGCAGAGTTGACCAAGCCGGAGGTACGGACAACAAACAGTGTTTAACACTAGAAAGCCTGGCGTGGTTACCCGAACGACTCGACTTAAAGTGCGAGTAGAAAATCCGGCAGCATCTCACCTAAACGAATCTAGTGGTAAAGCGCTGATCGCTAAGCATGCCTGCCAGACGGAGCTGAAAGACCTGACGGTCTGAGCGCACTTCTCTTTCGAGGTAGTAGGCGAGAGCCCGGAGGTTAAGGTACGCTCGGAGTCTAAATCCACTCTCGGTAGCTATCACGAAACCCATAAGGGTACATGCATAGAACCATTGGATGGCCAGCCCGGGGAGTGGGCAGAAACCCAGAGTCGATACGAGAGTATCTGCACGAGATGTTAGTATTACACGAGCATACATACAAGCGTGATAATATCTACACTACCGTGGAGTGGAGAAGCCTGGAGGCTGAAAGGACCCGGAGGCCAAGTATAAAGCTCGAAAGCTAAAAGGGCCTAGAGGCCAAGTAGGGAGCCCGAGGCTAACGACCACGAAGGGTCGGCCATGCATGGTATAAAGCAATAAAGAGAGTATATCACAGGCATGGTATACATGTAAGAAATAAACTATCCTAGTACAAGCGTTCATCGCAGCATATACATGAACAATCATGGGCACTTGGCCACATACAAATATAGGGGCACAACCCAATACAAAATACATATAAATACATAACAAAATACACATCGGCCTAAGCGGGGAAAACCAAATGGAGGCGAGGACACTCGCCTAACTCTTCAGAAATGCCGAAAACTCTAGAATCCCAGGCACTCGCGCACGCGCCATAAAATATAATAAATATTGATTGCACACATTTATTGCATTATTCTTTATCACATTCCACATTTATCATATAATAAATTTGCTAAATTCCTTGTCTTAAATGTCTATTTTGCAGAAGATAATCATGGGGAGAAAGAGGATAAAATTAAATAAATATCAGTTAAATTCAGATTTAACTAGATTTATTTGGTTAGAGAAGGATGATCCCAAATCCAGTTGGTTAAATTCAGTTTTTGGTGAATTAGATGGTTAAAGCTAAAGATCAACCGAGGATAACGTCAAATATAGAGTCCAAATCCAAAGGGATAAATGGATGAGAGAAGATCAATGGATGAGATGAAGCAATTCAGACTCAGATTTTGGCTGGATACATTTTAGTATTTGAATCATAACTTTCGCTACCAGAACTCAAATCTGATGATTCAAGATGATCCAGAAAGATGACTTAAAGGGCTACAACTCTGAAGTTGATCATTATTTCTAATTCTATTATTTGATAGGCGATATTTAGCAATCCATGCGCCACTAAACTGCAGATCAGAACTTAATATCCACATGAAATCAAGTTTGGAGATAAGGGGAGTTCAGAAATTTCCAGCTTTACTTATCTTCATACTTCTCTACCCTCTGCATTTCTCCTATAAATACCTGCACTCAAAGGCCAAAGGGACGACCAAGCAGAGAGTAGAACTTAGGCTAATTTGTAGTTTGTAACTTAGGTTTTTAGTTTTCTTTCATGTAATTTTTATTTTCTTTATGTAACTGAGAGGAGATGATACTTTCATGGAGGAATGAGAGCAAGCTTGTACTGCAAGTGACATCTGTGTAAGTGATCTCTTCTTCCATTGTTATCTAAATTGAATCAAAGTTACTTTTTCTTTTTTTTACTCTTGTTTTCGTTTACTCTCCTCTAATGTGTTGCAATCCAAGTGAATCTGTTAGCATCAAGAATGCTTCACCATTGCAAGTGCCCTTGATGGCTTATGGTGATGAACAACCATTCTCTTGCTAGTATGGCTTGCCCTTTTATTCTTTGTGTAGATTGAGAATGGGGAAGATCCTACACGCCATGCTTGATCGCCTTCAAAGACAAGGTAAGTCGTAGCTACGAATCCAAGGTATATGAGCACAAAAGGGATAAGTAACTTTTAGTTTCTTTCTTTTCTTTAATTCTTTAGTTTAGAATACCACAATCTACCACTTCTTTCATCACTCATTTTGATTTCTTTGTATATGTGTATTTTCTGTTTTTCTCCACCTTCTCATTCTATCACTTTCTTCCTAACTTGACTTTAACTCTTTTTCATTTTCTTTTTAAGAACTAAAGAAGAACTTTAACCATACTTTGAATCTTAAAAGAAGACTTACTAAAAAGCTTCCATCGCTAGTCCCTCCTTGTGGATCACGACCCGCATTGCCACTTACTATTGTGGTAGAATTGAGTAACTTGCACTCTCTATTTTTAAAGTTCTGAAATTTTGTATTTGCATGCAGGTTACAACCTCAATCAAAATTTTGGCGTTGTTGCCGGGGAGGGACGGTAAGTAATTTTCTTTAAAGTTTACATTTTTGGTTAACTTTCTTTTTTATTTTTTGTACAGATTTAACAACAAGGAATTCTTGGTGCAGTGGACACATAAGTGGCCTTGGACTCTGCTCAAGAAAGCAGAGCCAAGAAGCCCTCAGATTTGCTACAGTTCTGTGGCAAACTGAGTAAACTACTAACCTGTATTTTCTGCAGGTTGGCTGAATTGCATAGTTTAAATATCTATAGCATTTATTTCCTTGTTTAACTCACTGTATTTACTTTCTAACCTCAACAGTAAAATGATGAATGTAAATGCTAAAAAATGATTTAGACTTTGCATTTAGGCACGTGTCTATTTCATTACATTTTCTATTTGCTGTTGAAGAGTGCTGGAGCAAAGGTACGTGTGCATAGCATCTAGTATAAGAACACTTTTGGATTGTTTACATTGCTTAAGTGTTGCTTTTCTTATACACTGCACTAAATTGATCTAAGGGCTTGTCCTATAAACAAGATAAGGTGGGGAAGTCATTACCCTCCCTTAGCCCACAAACAATCTCCTCACTCACTAACCTAAACCTAACTAAAACTGAGTAGACGTTGGCCCTAGGGATATCTCGGAATCAATTAGGAGATTATCCTAAGGGGGAAGGTGTTAGAATTTGACTCCTGCCAAATCAGTGTCTAAGGAAAGGGATTGAGGGCCGAAAGCCCGAAGGTTGGTGGTTACTTAAGTAAAGAACGTCTTTGACGGATAACCTCCCACCAATCTTGCCCTGACCTGGCTGATTAGCTTGTGGTCAAAGTCTGCATTATACCTCCTATGGACAGTCTAACCAGTTAGGAGTCGTCTAGGTCAAAGGTCTACCCTAACTTAGGTTAGAATTTTTTCTTTTTTTACTTATTTATTTGTTTTTTCTTTGTTTGTGTTTTATTGTGTGATATGGCTTATAACAACAATTTTTCCAATTTTAATGGTAATCCATATTACTCACCAACCTCTTTTTTGGATATTACCAACCCGGCATATCATAACTTTAACCAACCTAGTGTACCGGATTGGTCTTATCCGAATCAATATAACCCACGCCCCCAATCTTATAACCATAAGTTCCAGAATAATTTCAACTTTTCACAGAGTCAATAAGGATTCACCTCCCCCGAGTCCAATTTTCAACCAACTTGTCCTCCTTATCCACCTTGTCCACAATATTCCCAAGATTCATACTCAGTTTCACCAGTTCAAAATAGAAAACCATCAATTTTGAAAACGAGTATGCGTGAGTCCAAACAACAATCACAAAATCTGATGGACTCACAATTTTACCATCAATTCCAAAACAACACTTCATCTTTTCAAGACCAATCGCAACAAAACGATGAACGTATTAACTATGAAAAGATGCTTAAAGCTATGACTCAGGCTCAAAACACTCGTAATCATGACATAGATATGATGATCCAAACTCTACATTCTCACCGTTTGGCCAGTTCTGATGTCGTTAACCATTCTGTTAGAGCCGAAGAGTCATGTTGTTTTGGAAAACAAGGTTCCATTTCAGAACAATCATTTAAACTTGCCCAAATTCTAAATTTTGAAAATGACATTGACAGTTTGGCAAGTTATCCCTTTCCTGAAATTGAACTTGAGAATGAATATGATCATGAACCTCAACTTAATAATTCAATTCTACTTCCTGATTCAATTATGACTCCGGTGTCTTCACCTGATTTTAATCTTTTTTCCGAGTCAACATTGAATCCTGTGCCAATTCATAATGAAATTGAATCGCCCATATTTGATGATCATTTTATTGAACTTGACCAATTTCATACTTTTGAAAGTCCCATTGATAAATTGGCAAGTTCTCATTTTTATGAAATTGAACTCAATGAGAAATATGACCTAGATTCTCAAATCTGTGATTCAGTTCAAATTCTAGAATCAATATTGATTCCTGTTTTGTTACCCGACTTGAGTAATATTTTAGAGTCAGTTTTGATTCCCACACCTATCATTCTTGAACTTGAATCACCAATATTAAGTCACATTCTATTGTTGAAAATGAATGTGGACTTGAGTTTCAACTTCTTGATTTGAACCCACTTCCTGAACCAATCTCGTCTCCTGAACCTTTACTTGACTTAAGTCACTTTCCTGAGTCGGTTTTAGTTCCCGTACTTTCTGAGTCAAAGTCAGTCATTCTATCTTTTCATACTCCATTTTGGGACAAGGCGGTTGACAAAATTGACTCTGAAATTAATTATGGAATTTGAAAATTAGATGGGGTAAAATATTTAATAAAAATCATTCATCTATATATCATTTTAGTGGGTTATATTAGAGAAATTTCTGGTGGGTTCCTCCGAACTCCATGCAAAGTCGATTGGGCCACATTTCGTGAACCAATCAGACCACCACCGGAACCACCACCTTAAGGTAGTATTTTCCTTTCCCTGTCTTCTTTTTCATGCATCTACGCATTAATTCATACATTGAGGACAATGCATGAGATAGGTGTGGGGGAGGGTTCTGACATAACTTAGGTTTTTTCTTTATTTAAAAAAATAAAAATTAACATTTTCTTTACTTTTAAAAACTTTTTGAAAATAGAAACAATATTTTGACATATTTTTTGTAAGAAATTAAGTCAATTTTAAGGAATAGAAAAATTCAAATTAGGATTTCTTATACTTGGTCAAAATAAGATTATTTTTTGATTTTTAGGGTTAGGAAGATAATTTGTCAAAGTAATTTAATCTTGATCTTTACCTTGATGTAATATGCACACTTATATACTTGCACACCTAGGGTTCTAAAACAAAGATTCTTATGTGCCTTAAAAAAAAAATTTAAAAAGAAAAAAATATAAAAGATAAACAAATCTAATTATTGATTAGCTAGGTGCTTTAGCCTAAGCAAGCCTTAGTATTTATACGAAAGATGATTAGATAAGTTTGAGAAAAAAATATAAAAATCTTCTGATTAAGCTGGGTATTTGTGCCTAATAAAGCATAAGTATTCACGCCTAAAAGTGATTCATATAATAAAATCCTTAATTTTGTGGCCTTGTTTGCTCGAGTCCTTAAGTCCTTGGGTATTTTCTCACCCGGTGCCCTAAGACCGTTTGGTTTGGGAGTCATCGATTAAAGGCTCGTTACATGGGCAGATTAGAAAGCCTAATAGAACTAAGGAATAATACTACCAAAATATATATATATATATAAATAAATAAGGCATAAGAGTTAGAGTCAAGAACCCTTAGTCAAAGTTTTCACGGTCACAAGGTGCATATGACTTAGGGTAAAGTAATAGACTAGATGAGAAGTACAATTTGACTCCTTACTTTGATTGATAACAAATTTTGAATAGAGACTAAGTTTAGGAAGGTAAAATTTAATTTTCCTACAACTTATAGATTACTTAAAACTTACAATAATATTTCAAATATTTTTCTTCCGAAATGTGTTTTTAAAATACTAACATTTTTCTCTTTCTTTACGGATTTTGTGGGTGTAATCTACTGAAAACCCTCACAAGACAAAATTCATCATCTAGGGGTAACCTAGACGTTTAACGGCTTGTTGCACAAGCTCAGTGCAATCGCGTGACCTGCGAAAGTGGTCTAATAATCTTTAGTTTAGTTTTGTTGCTTTGTTCGAGGACGAGCAAAAGATAGGTGTAGTGGTGTGATTGCACACATTTATTGCATTATTCTTTATTACATTCCACATTTATCATGTAATAAATCTTCTAAATTTCTTGTCTTAAATGTCTATTTTGCAGAAGATAATCATTGGGAGAAAGAGGATAAAATTAAATAAATATCAGTTAAATTCAGATTTAACTAGATTTATTTGGTTAGAGGAGGATGATCCCAAATCTAGTTGGTTAAATTCAGTTTTTGGTGAATTAGGTGGTTAAAGCTAAAGATCAACCGAGGATAACGTCAAATATAGAGTCCAAATCTAAAGGGATAAATGGATGAGAGAAGATCAATAGATGAGATGAAGCAATTCAGACTCAGATTCTGGCTGGATACTATTTGAATCATAACTTTCGCTAGCAGAACTCAAATCTGATGATTCAAGATAATCCAGAAAGAGGACTTAAAGGGCTATAACTCTTAAGTTGATCATTAATTATAATTCTATTATTTGATAAGTGATATTTAGCAATCCATGCGCCACTAAACTGCAGATCAGAACTGAATATCCACGTCAAATCAAGTTGGTGATAAGGGGAGTTCAGAAATTGCCAGCTTTACTTATCTTCATACTTCTCTACCCTCTGCATTTCTCCTATAAATACCTGCACTCAATGGCAAAAGGGACGACCAAGCAGAGAGTAGAACTTAGGCTAATTTGCAGTTTGTAACTTAGGTTTTTAGTTTTCTTTCATGTAATTTTTATTTTCTTTATATAACTGAGAGGAGATGATTCTTTCATGAAGGAATGAGAACAAGCTTGTACTACAGGTGACATCGGTGTAAGTGATCTCTTCTTCCATTGTTATTTGAATTGAATCAAAGTTACTTTTTCTTTTTTACTCTTGTTTTCATTTACTCTCCTCTAATGTGTTGCAATCCAAGTGAATCTGTTAGCATCAAGACTGCTTCGCCATTGCAAGTGCCCTTGATGGCTTATGGTGATGAACAACCATTCTCTTGCTAGTATAGCATGCCCTTTTATTCTTAGTGTAAATCGAGAATGGGGAAGATCCTACGCGCCATGCTTGATCGCCTTCAAAGACAAGGTAAGTCGTAGCTACGGATCCAAGGTATATGAGCACAAAAGGGGTAAGTAACTTTTAGTTTCTTTCTTTTCTTTTAATTCTTTAGTTTAGAATACCACAATCTACCACTTCTTTCATCACTCATTTCGATTTCTTTGTATATGTCTATTTTCTGTTTTTCTCCGCCTTCTCATTCTATCACTTTCTTCCTAACTTGACTTTAACTCTTTTTCATTTTCTTTTAAGAACTAAAGAAGAACTTTAACCATACTTTGTATCTTAAAAGAAGACTTACTAAAAAGCTTCCATCGCTAGTCCCTCCTTGTGGATCACGACCCGCATAACCGCTTGCTATTGCGGTAGAATTGAGTAACTTGTACTCTTTATTTTTAAAGTTCTGAAATTCTGTATTTGTGTGCAGGTTACAACCTCAATCAAATATAAATAAAATATATAATTTTTAGAGAGAGACAGAGAAGAGGAGAGAGGAGAGAGAGAAAGAGTTAGAGAGAGAAAGAGAGTGGTAGAGAAAGAAAGTCTAGAGAGAAAGGGAGATTTAGAGAAAGAAATATAGAGAGAGGAGAAGTTAGAGAGAGAAGGAGAGAGAAACTAATGAGAGAGAGAGAATTAGTAAAGAGAGTAAGTGAAATTATAAAGAGGGGAGAGAGAGTAGAGAGAGAGTATGTGAGTGAGTGAGAGAAATGGGGTTGTTTCCCCCTCTCAGTAGCCCACGACCAAGCCAGGAGGCTGGCCGTGGCCCTACCACGGCCGGCGCCGGCGGCCCTCCGTGGCCACTGGCCACCCCAAAGAGAAGAGAGAGGGAAAAGGGAAGGAGAGGGAAAAGAGAGGGAAAAGAGAAAGGGGGCTATCGCCCCTTCCTCTACTCACGCACAGGGGGCCAGGAGGCCCCCTGGCAGGCGGCGTCCAGGTCTGGGGTGGCGCCGGCCACCCTAAAGAAGAGAGGGGAAAAGGGGAGAGTTTTGGGTTTGATGATGGAGAAAAGTGATGATGGTGGTGGAGATGCTGATTTTGGTGGTGATTTGAAGTGGTGGTAGAGAAATTAAAAGAGATGAGAGGAGGAGTAGGCTGTTGTGGGGGTGGAGTTAGAGTAGAGAAGATGGAGGTGGTGGTGTGGTGGTTGATTTAAAGAAGAAGGTGAAGATGGTGGGGTTTTGTTGGAGGAAGAAGATGGAGGTGGTGGTTGGTTTTGGAGATGGTGGAGAAGGAGAAGATTGGGGGAGATGGTCGGAGTTGGGAGATCTCCTCGCCAGCGTTGGTGGCCAGAGCACCGGAGGGGGCACTGGTTTGGGGCATCGGCAAAAAATGAAGAAGAAGAAGAAGAGAAGGGAGAAGAAGAGAAAAAGAAAGAAAAGACAAGGAGAAAGAAAAGAAATAGAAAAAGAAAAGGGGGAAGATGGATGGAGGTGATAGATGGGAGAGGGATTTAATGAAGTGGGGATGAGGTGGCGAATGGTGAAGTCGGTGGAAAGAAAAGGAAAAGAAAGAAAGAAAGAAAGAAAGAAAAGATTCAAAAAATAATAGTATTATAATAAGGTCGGGAAATATCAATTGTTCCAGAAAAATTCCCAAAAAATCCTCAGAGATAGAAACATCACCCTGAGAAATAATTCAAAATGGTTTTCAAAAATAAAATCCCATTTTCAAATTAAAAATCTTGAAGTCAACCGTCGATACCGGTCTAGACCAGGTCGGCCGGATTTGGATAAATTCTGAAAATTCTCAGAAAATGTATGAAAGAAGAAATATGATTCTAAAAAGCAATGCGAAAGCAGAATCTAGAAATTCAATTCTGATTGTAAACTAAAAATCCTGTAATCAACCAGCGATACTGACTGACACCAAATCCGGTGAAATTTTAATAAATTCAGAAAAATCTCAGAAAAAGTATTTAGGCAGAAAATATAATTTTAAGAAGTAAGGTGAAAGCCATTTCTATAAATTCAACTATGTTTATAAATTAAAAATCCGAGATTCGTTCAGCGGTATTGGTCGACACTAGTTTTGAAGATTTCCAATTTAATTCAGGAAAATTCTAGAAAATCATGAAAAATTTAGAATATTAGAAAATAGTGTTTGAAACTAAATTGGTCAATTCTAAATACCAAAAAGATTGAGTAATATACTGGGATCGGGTTCCCGGTTCAGACCAGGGCTGACTCCGAGTCCACGAATCTGGATCCAAAGCAAAATGTTGATATGAATAATTTATAATACAAAAATATACAGGAAGTAAATCAAAAAATTCGATTAAAAAATTTAAATACGTAACTAAGTACGTATTCTGGGAGCGGGGTGGTGTTACACTTCTTCTCTTGAACAACCATTAGAAGAATCAATTGACTGGGAAAAAAAGGATGGAAGCCTTGGACGAGCTTGAGCGATGAATTCAAATTTAGAAGACTCAAAATCCCATCAAAATTTTCAGGTCACAAATCCTTAATCTATTTTTCAAGAAGAACATGCTGACTTAGAATAGATTATGAAATCCATGATTCAGTTTCAAAATGACCCACTCGATATGATAGAAGCAAGACTTAGTAGATTGGAAAACATGCGTAGGAATAAGGAAACTCTCCCTACCCAATCGTTGACTATTCTCGACACTTCTAGTTATATTGATGAAAACCAAGAATCATTGTATCTTAAAGACTTTGACAAGGATTCAATTTCACCGTAAACTTTAAACTTGACCAATATCAACCTATAGACGAATAGGCAAGTTTCATTTTAATGAGATTGAACTTGATTATGAATGTGAACCCGATCCCCAACTTTGTGATTTAGTTTTCATTTTTAATCTGTTGACTCTGGTATTCTTACCCAATTTGGACCAATTTTCTGAGCCAACATTTATTCCCGTACCCATAGATCTAGAAATGGAATCACTAATTTTGATAGTCACATTTCTTTGATAGGAAAAGAATGTGAATTTTAATTCTTGGATTTGGATTCAACTCTTGAACCAAAACTAACCCTCGAACCCAAAGTTGATTTTCTCGAGTTAGTATTAATTCCTGTAGCTATCATTCTTAAGCCCAAGTCAACTATTTCATCAAGTCACATTCTTTTGTTGGACATAAGTATTGACCATAATGACTCCGTGATGATTTTCTAGGACTGATCATGTAAAGAAAATAAGTTTCATGATAGGATCTTTCATGATCCTATTCATATTAGGGATTGTAAATATGTAAATAGAAAAGAGGTGAATAAAGGTGGGTTCCGTGAACCACCACATTATCTTGATTGGAAAGCAACGCTTGACCAAATCAGACCACCACTAGAACCACCACCTTAAGGTAAAATTTGACTTCCCTTTTTTCTTTTTCATGCATCTATGCATTAATTCATATATTGAGACAATGCATGAGATATGTGCGGGGGAGGGTTCTAACGTAACTTAGATTTTTCTTTTATTATTTAAATTTTTTTTTAACATTCTCTTTACTTTTAAAAACTTTTTGAAAAGAGAAAAAATATTTTGACATATTTTCTGTAAGAAATTAAGTCAATTTTAAGGAATAGGAGAACTATAATTAGGATTTCTTATACTTGGCCAAAATAAGATTATTTGTTTGATTTCCATGGTTAGAAAGAAATCTTGGTAAAGTAATTTAGTCTTGATTTTTACCTTGATGAAATATGCATGCTTTATACACTTTCACACTTAGGGTTCAAAAATAAAGTTTCTTATGCCTTATTAAAAAAAGAAGAAAAAAGAATATATATATATAATATCAAAAATTCTCTAATTAAGCTGGGTATTTGTGCCTCATAAAGTATAAGTATTCACGCTTAAAAGCGGTTCATATAATAAAATCCTTAGTTTTGTAGCCTTGTTTTCTCGAGCTTAAGTACTTGGGGTGCTTTCTCACCCGATGCCCTAAGACTGTTTGGTTTTAGAGTCACCGATTAAAGGCTCATTACATGGGCAGATTAGAAAGCCCAATAGAACTAAAGAATAATATCACCTAAAATTAAAAAAATATTAAAAAAGAAAAAATATATAATAAGGCATAAGAGCTAGAGTTAAAGAACCAAAGTCAAAATTTTACGGTCACAGAGGTACATATGACTTAAGATAAAATAATAGATTAGATAAGAAATAGAGTTTGATTCCATGCCTTGGTTGATAACAAGTTTTTGATTTAAGACTAAGCTTAAAAATAAAAAGTTCAGTTTTCCTATAACTTATAGTTAC
The DNA here is from genome assembly GCA_038442645.1 of Agave tequilana. NCBI lineage: Eukaryota > Viridiplantae > Streptophyta > Magnoliopsida > Asparagales > Asparagaceae > Agave > Agave tequilana. Next base: position 74,014 of record JAVJIF010010169.1, on the reverse strand, counting down.
TTAATTCTTACAATAATACTTCAAATATTCTTCTTTTTCAAAATATATTTTCAAAATACTAACACTTTGTTTCTCTTTCTTTATGAATTTTGTGGGTGTAATCCACTGAAAACTCTAACGAGACAAAACACGTCCTCTAAGGGAAATTTAGAGGTTTAATGTCTTGTTGCACATGCTCAGTGCAATCGCGTAACCTGCAAAAGTGGTCTAATAATCTTTGATTTAGTTTTGGTGTTTTGCTCAAGGACGAGCAAAAGATAGGTGTGGGGGTGTGATTGTACACATATTTTGCATTCTTTTCATTACACTCTTACATTTATCGTGTAATAAATCTGCTAATTTTCTTGTCTTAAATGTCTATTTTATAGAAGATAATAATGAAGAGAAAGAGGATTAAACTAAATAAATATCAGTTAAAATCAGATTTAACTGAATCTGTTTGGTTAGCTGAGGATGATCCCAGATCTAGTTAGAACAAATCAAGAATTGGGGCAAATGTTCAGCTGAAGATCAGGCAAATCAGAAAGATAACACCAAATGGAAACCGATAAAATTTGAATGTTTATAAATCCATTTTTGTTAACTAAAGATCAACTAAGGATAATGTCAAATACAGAGTCCAAATTCAAAATCCAAAGGGATAAAAGGATAGAGAGAAGATCAACGGATGAGATGAAGCAACTTTGACTCAGATTCTGACTGGATACATTTTAGTATTTGAATCATAACTTTCTCTACCTAATCTCAAATCTGATGATTCAAGATGATCAAGAAAGAAGACTTAAAGGGATACAATACTTAAGTTGATCACTATTTCTAATTCTATTATTTGATAAGTTATATTCAGCAATCAACATGCCAACAAGTTACAGATCAGAACTGAATATCCACATCAAATCAAGTTTGGAGATAAGGGTAGAATTCAAATTCAGAAATAGCCAGCTCTCCTATCTTTTAACTCATTTCCTTATCCATTCTATACTATAAATACTAATCACATCAGAGGCAGAGGGGACGACCAGCAGAGAGTAGAAGTTAGCATATTCTGTAGTTTGTAACTTAGGTTTTTAGTTTTCTTTTATGTAATTTTTATTTTCTTTATGTAACTGAGACAGAGGAGATTTTCATGAAGGAATGAGAACAAGCTTGTACTGAGGGTGACACCGGTGTAAGTAATCTTTTCTTTCATTGTTATTCGAATCAAATCAAAGTTTTGTTTTTTTCTATTCTTGTTTTTGTTTGCTTCCCTCTTCTGTGTTTGTGAATCTAAATGACTCCGATAGCCTCGAAGTTATTTTGCACTTGCAAGTGCCGTTGATGGCTTATGGTGATGGATATCCATTTCTATGGTAGTGTAGCCTGCCCTTTATTTCATAGTGTAAATTGGGAATGGGGAAGATCCTATTTGTCATACTTCACTCGCCTTCAAACAAAGGAACATCATCGATACGGGTCAAAGGTAAGCAGGCACCGAAGAGGTAAGTAAGTTTTTTAGGTTTTAACTTTATTTTTTTTAATTTAAGTTTACAAAATTTGATTGATGTTTTTACCAGCACACAAAATACGAAATTTCAGAACTTAAGAATAAAGAGTGCAACGAGCTCAATACTATAGCGATAGCAAGTGGCTATGCGACCACAAGGAGGGACTAGCGATGGAAGCTTTTTTAATAAGTTCTCTTTTAAGTTACAAAGTATGGTTAAAGATTTTCTTTTAGTTCTTTAAGTTTAAGTCAAGTTGGAAGAAAGTGGTAGATTGAGAAGGTAGAGAAAATAGAAAATAGATATATACAAAGAATTGAAAAGAGTGATAAAGGAGTTGGGTATTGATGGTGTTGGTGATCTAAACTAAAGAATTAAAAGAAAGAAAACTAAAACCTAAAAACTTACTTACCTCTTCGGCGCCTGCTTACCTTTGCCCGTATCGACACAGGCTGGTTTTGAAGTAACCCAACGGGAGCTGTCGGACAAGAAGTAAGATTGGCTGAAGAGTCTCAATAATAACGCTCACAAGGAGTTGCAAAGGGCACTTGATCTCTATCTATCGATGTTGGCTCGAGTAAGAAGACTCGGTGAGAACCTGCGACTAAAGTTTTTTCTAAGGGAAGACCCTGAGTCTATTCGGGCAAGGTCGCCAGATGTGGACTCTGCATCCCCTTATTTTCAAGATGCTGCTAAAGAAAGGGTCATGCGGTGATCACGGTGGAGGCAGGGCCAATGGAAGTCACAGGAATACAGACTTCTAGAGAGATGTCTATATCGGTATCCACTAGAGTTGTTCCCTCGAGTTCATTTCAAGGTCGAGGGATGAGCGTCGAACCATCCAACATTCATTCAGGCTCTTCGGTGGACATAATGCCTTTAGTAGAGGTTCAAGAATAAAGCTCCGTTGCTAGGTTTGTTGGGGCTAAGCTTCTCACTGCAGGAGTCTCGCTTACCCCAATGTCATCCTCATCTTCAAGCGAGAAGCTGGAATACTTGGGAGATGACGATGTTGACTGGGAGGATGTGCATCCTACTCCTGATTACCAGTAAACATTCTCATTTGCATGAAGAGAAGATGCAGATATCTACTCCGAGAATAGAGCCGCGGCCTGGAGGAACTTCAACTGTTGAAGATATTCCTTTCTTCCGCAATTATCATCATAGCTCCATTATTAACATTATTTGGTTAAAATGATCGCAAGAGAAACTGCACCGGCTCAAATCAAGGTAGTTACTCAAGAAGCTGTGACGATTCCAACTTCTTAAGCCCTTAAAGTGACTTCAAAAATGAGAGAATTAACGGTCCAGCTTGCGCCTATACTCTTGGAGGGACGAGTGCGCCACCTCCTCCTCACGATGGTACCAGTATTGCTATTGCAGAGATTGGATCAGAAAGTGTTCTACTGGCACTGGCACTCATCACGGACATCATAGAAGAACTTACCCATCAAATAGTGAGACAATTCTTTGTGACGATGAGGTATTGCATCGAATTGACACTCTTTGAGTGGAGCCTTTTCGAATTTGTGCAATCACTCCTCAAGAATCAAGTTGAAAATATCAGACAGACTGGAGGTTTTGATCGAGTGACAGTATATCAGGCACTAGTTGAGCAGTTCGGTGCATATTCGACAGATCTTAGGAACCTATAGAGAGCTTATCCAGTTACCGATTCTCAACTAGTGTCAGACAACCTTCATATCAGGAAAGAGCAGGAACGAAGAGAGATTGAATCACAGATAGTTGACTGTGCCCGTTAAATTGATACTTTCAAGGTTAGCTATCAGGGCTTAACTGATGACCTCCATCAATCTGAAGTTGCTTCTAAAGCTATTGAGGATGTCACTGCAAGGGCTCGTGTGGCGATTGCTAAAAAAGCATTGATTCAAGATCATGAGCTAAAGCTTGCCAATGAGAAAAAGAAAAAGGAGGAACTTGAGACCACTACATGTCGAGTGCAAAAAGAGCTCGGTGATCAGTCTTCTGAACTGGAGACTCTTCGGGCATAACTAGCTATGAAAGAGCTTTTATTCGATAAGGAGTTAAGGGCCCGAACCTTGGCTGAGGTTGAGGCAGAACGCCAAAGGAGTTAAGGGCCCGAACATAATTTGAATGAATTTTATGGACTTGCTATTCTATTGATGAGAATAACAGGTGGAGTTAAATTCATTGGGAATTTATAGATATTTTTACCGTCAGAGGTGTAATGTTAACATGACAGGTTAGAGTGTGTAATTGGAAGCAAATTGATTTGTAAGAGGCGTGATATTAACTTGACAGGAAAATTAACGCTAGAGGTGTGCTATTAATTTAGCATCAAAATGATCTCATTTTCATTGAGAAAACTGAGAAGATTGCTGTCATAGATTTAATATTAAGTTAACAGCGTGATGAATGCTAGAGGTGTGATATTAACTTAGCATCCGGTATCTTAGCTTTGATGAGTGATGTGTGTGCTTTAAATATATGTTTTACATCACTTTTTATGTCTATTATTTGCCATATTTAATATTGCATGAGTATTTTGTTAGTGTTATTTTGCAGATTTTAGGTCAAGAGAAGATTAGAAGAAAAAGAGCAAAAATTGCCAAATTGGCGATATCAAGTGAACAAAAAAAATTCAGAACTAGAGATCTGAAGCAGAGTTAGAACGTCTTAACAGAGCCTTTCAGAAATTTCACAAAAATCTGAGACTAAAATGGACCAAGAGTTCGGCCACCCAACCATAGATTTTTGCTAAATTGTAGACCAGTCAATGGGAATGCGAACTCAGAGGCTAACACGAGTCAAAATGTGGAGCTTCAATATAGCTAGAAGTTCGGCCTAATGGCCGTAATTTCAGCCAACTGGCCTAACTTTGGTGGCAATTATGGATAGAATTTTTCTAGTAATTCGTGTAAATTAAAAAACCTAAATTTTGTATTCGACTGGGGTTTTACTGCTCTCTGTTTTATATAAATGCCGCCATGTCTCTTGTAACATATATAATTTTTATCTCTCTTTTATTGGAGCGAAAATCAATAAAATTCTGCTGTTAGCCATTAAATCTTAGAGCATCTTCAGAAAGAAATATTTCATAAACACTTCATCTTTTCGGTGCTTTCTTACCTTTCTTTTACTTTTCTCTTTATTTGATTTTATTCCAAGATCTATTCTATTATTATAATGTATTTTATGTTCTTAGCCATGAACTAATTTTTCTTAACTAAGGACATGATGTAGGGATTGTATTGAGGATATAAGATTATGTTTTGTGAAAATTCTCCTATGTGTTTTATAAAGTTTAAATTTTTTATATGCTAAGTTGTTAAATCTTGTGCTTTATTGTTACAATTAGTGCGCACAATTAATCAAAAGGCTAGGTTAGAGTTTGAAAAGAGATAATTTAGTAAAAATTTCTAGGATTAACAAGCATAACTTGAAACGTTGAGACGTAAGAGTTGTGCAGTCAAATAAGAATATCCATTATACTTAATGTACCTTTTAACTAGCAATCTACTATATTGAAAGATTGTAGATTCTAAATTTAGAAGATAAGATTGGTATTATTTGAGAGAAAATGCTAATTAAGATAGGTAATTCCAATAGTTAACATGAATAGGATGAATTAGCACGAGCATAATATTTTATCAGATTACAATTACCGAAATCAGTTCCCTAGTTTTTTTCATATAAATCAAATCTTTTTAGTATTAGTTTTTCATAACATCTTCCAACTAAATTGATTATTCAAATAGAACTAGGAAAGATTAAGTTGATACTTGAACAACAAGCCACGTTGGATGATACTCTATTCACTCTATATTACTTGTTAACGATTGGTAGATTGCCATTCGAATCTGCGCACATCAAGTTTTTGGCGCCGTTCCCAAGGATTGTATAATTTTTTAATATCAACAATATCGATTATTGTCCTGCTTTGAATTTTGTCTAAAGATCTAATATAAAAATCTTTTTCTCTACAGGTTATAGGAAGTTCAACCCAACAGAGCATAGAGTTCGGCCAGGTAGCTTAAATCTCGACCAGGTAGTCGAACTCTTGTTCTGAACGGAGTTGAGTTTTTTTCAGACTTACTGTTACTAGTAGATGAGATATTCTAGGAGCACAGAACTCATAGAACCTGGTGCAGAGATTGATAAAACTTTCAGACGCTTGCTTAAGGAGAGACGAGATCAAGAAAAATAATGGCAGAACAAAATGAGAGAAAAATTTTGAGGGATTACATTATTCCCTCTCTTACTGGAGCCAATTCATGCATCATTACACCAACAATTCAATCAAACAACTTTGAACTGAAGCCAAGATTTATTCAAATTGTGCAACACAGATGCCAATTCGAGGGATTCCCATATGACAACCCCAATGAACACATCTTAGTTTTCTAGAGATATGCGATACACAAAGGATTAATCGTGCGTCTCCAGAGGTAATAAAGCTGAAACTTTTTCCTTTTTCTTTGAAGGATAAAGTGAAGACATGGTTCAATTTTTTACTTAAGAATACCATAGCAATGTGGGATGAGATAGCAAATAAGTTCCTCACAAGTACTTCCCTCCATCTAAAGCGGCAAAACTCCAAGTGATCTCACAACCTTCACCCAATTTGAATCTGAATGCATCTACGAAGCTAGGGAAAGGTACAAAGGATTGATTAGAAAAATCTCACATCATGGACTTCCTACTTGGTTGGAAATCTAATTCTTCTACAATTGATTGAATCCAAGTACCAGGATGATAATTGAAGCGGTCATGGGGGGAGCACTCATGGGCAAGGAACATGATGAGGCATAGAAGCTTCTTGAGGAGATGGCCTCAAACAGTTACCAAGGGCAATCAGATCGAGCGATGCCAATGAAGGCAGCCGGAGTACATGAGATGGACGCAATCTCCTCAATACATGCACAACTTTCATTATTAACAAAGAAACTCAATGCAACCAATGAAAGTGCCATCCAAACTCAAAACCCTCCATATGATGCATTTGATGCAGGGCAACCAGCCAATGAAGGGCTAGTTGGCAATTTTAGGTTCCCTTCAACCGAACAGGCAAACTACATGAACAACTTTCAGAGAAACAATAACCCTATTCAAACACGTACACACCAGCCTAGAGGAATCATCCTAATTTAGGATGGGGTGGTACCAACAATAACAGTGCTCTAAGGGCGAATAACTTTCAACAACAGCAAACAAGCGCACCACCACCATAAGAGAAGAAGCCAAACTTGGAGGAGACAATGCAACAGCTAGCCGCCACTATACAAACACTCATGACCACCACAGACACCAACTTGAAGAACCAAGTAACTGCAATTCATAACCTAGAAGTGCAAATGAGTCAAATTTTCAGTTTGTTGTCTAATCGACCACAGGGATTGTTACCAAGCAACATAGAGGTAAATCTCAAAGAGCACGTCAAGGCAGTCACGTTAAGTAATTAGTCTACAATTTTGCACTTTTATATCGCATTTTCCTAACGATTTATGAATAAAATATCATTTCTAAATCGCGTTTTGGCAATTTTGTAGATAATCAAAAGTTCAAGGGCATAAGGATAATAAGAGCTTAATTATACCCATTTGGGGTAATTAAACCAGATTTCTTGGAGGCCAAGTTAGAGAGCTTCTAGAAGATGCCTTAGATTTTCGTATTTGAAGCTGTATCTGGAGAAATATATGTCCAAATATTACAAAACTAAATACATACAGAAAGTGCTAGAAGTCAGATGAACTACGTGAAAAAAATTCAGGGCAATTGGCCCTAATTTTGTCGTGTTTTCTTCGGGATGCCGCAGCATTTTAGTGGGCCCAAGCGTCGATCTTCAATGCGTGGCCTCATCTCGCCTTCCATACCTTCTTATGCCTATAAATATCCGTGCAGAGACCTGAGACACAAGCAAATAGAGGAATAGACTAGGTTTTCTCTTTAATGTAGTGTAGTGTAGGCGTTCTTCTTCTCTTTTCTTTCTTTTCTTTTGTATTTTCATTTTGTTTTAGATCTTGTAGTAGAGTTGAGATGATTCAGAGAGATAGAGAGATATTGATGTAATAGATGGTGACAATCTATGTAAAGGTGCCTCCTTTTTTCTTCATTGTAATCTTCTCCATCTTCTACATGATATTTAGCTAGTTTTTCTTCTCATAGCAATCTAACTACTAACCACTAACTAGCTAACTACTTACTTGATAATCAATATGAATCTAATAGCCTCTATAAGGCCTTGCTCTTGCACGAGTCATTGATGGCTCATGATGATGAATTCAAACATTCTAACATCTAACCACTAACAAGCTAACTTACAATGCTAACTTTATTTTATGCTCACCTCTAATTGGTTTTAATGATTTATAGTAGCTTATATTTTGATTGTGTGGTATGGATGTGTGATTTGAATGTGGAAGAACCTTCTTATGAGCCATGTTTTGTATCATCTCTTGAAGCCAAGGACTAGTGATGGGTAAGGATCCATGTAAGGCAACTATCACTAAGAGGTTAGCATGGTTAGTGGATCAATTAGTAGTTAGTAGCCTTGAGTTTTCTTTCATAGTTTTCTTCTTATTATACTTTGTTTTAAAAATAATTTCTTAAATCTTTCTTTCACTTTCCTATCGTTGTTTTCACCATCTTCTTAGTTCATCTTTGTTTTCTTCTTCTTCACTATAGTTTTCATTTTCTTTACCACAAGTTTCATCTTCTCTTTTTGTTTTTAAACCCACTTTCTAAATCACTTCACTTTCTATTTTATTTCTATTTTTGTTTTGTTTTACCGATTCCACAACTACTTCTCTTTTGTATTTTTACATCACCGTTTTCATCGCCTTCTCCACCTATCACTTCTAGTTTTCTTTTCTTTTTTTTCCTTTTTCTCATTCTTTAACAAAGAAAAACCTTTTAAAAACTGACGTGAATAAAAACTGTTCATGCTTCTATCACCTCCCGTCCCTATGAATTCAACCTATTGAGCCAATGCTATAACGAAAGTATCGATGGAACATTAGCACACAGGCTTTAACACTGATTTTACAAAAAACACGTTTTCAAGTGCTGTTTTCACCCCGATCAAAAAAAATGGCGTTGTTGCCAGGGACAGGAATGGTTTAGATTTCACATTTTTGTTAACATTTTTTCTCTGTTTGGTGTGTTGGTTAATTTTTAGAGGAACTTAATATTGCAAAATACCCATTAGCGTTTGTAGCTTCCTACTCTAAAATGCAGAAACCCAGCTTCTACAGAAAAGCCACACAAACACGACTTTAGCCGCAATTTGCGGCACATTTGTGACAAAATTGTCTCTTGTTGTGCTGCGATGTGTATATTGTAATAGCTAGTGGATTTGTGCTGCTATTTTTTTGCTTTGATTGCATACACATTGTAATAATTAAAGAACTAAAATACGGTATATAGACGCTTTAAAATGGTTTGATATTAGCATTTAGGCACGTGTCAATTTCAATTCCAATATACTGTATTTTGTTCTGTTGTTATGATCTAGACTGAGGTGCACATATGGCATTGCATGTAGCATAGGACAAACACGTGGGTGATTTACTCGCTTTGTTTGTTATTCTTATCTATATTGTACACTTACACGAATCAGACTTAAGGGATAACCCAACACAAGATAAGGGGAAAAAGTCATTCCCCTTCCTTAGCCTAAAAAATCACCTCTCCACTCACACAACCCAAGCCCTAATCTAAAAATTTATAGACATTGGCCCCTGGGGACATCTCGGACTCATTAAGAGATTGACTAAGATCATACTCTTGTAAAATCAGTGTCTAAGGTTGGTGATTAAGAGGTTACGCCTCGAAGATACAGTGATTTGGCATAATTAAGGCCCGTTGCTTACGTACGGATACCTCTCATTGTATTTTGCCCCTACCTGACCGATTAGCTTGTGGGTCAAATTCATGCAACAACTTCCTTCGGAAAATTGCCCAGTTAGGAGTCGTCTAGGTTTAGGTCAAACTTAGTATAAGCTTAGTTTTGATTTTTTTCTTTCTTTTTGGCTGTTGTTTGCTTTTTCTTTTTGTTTGTGTTTATTTGTAATATGGAATTCAACAACAATAATTCTTTCAATTCTAATAAGAATCTATACTTCACATTGGCCCTATTTGATTCTGATAATTCTAACCTAATTTTTTATAATATGAACCAACCAAATACACCAGGTTGGGCTTATCCGAATCAATACATCCTATACCCCCAATCTATGACCATAATTTTTAAAATAATTTTCACTCTTCGCAGAGTCAATGGGTATTCACCTCCCCCGAGTAAATTTTCAACCACTTTGTCCACAATTTTCACAATTTTTACAATATTTATTTCTCAAATTTTCTTCTATACTCTTTTTCTAGAACCACCCATGGAAGAAAAATCTGAGTTAGAAAAAATTATAGAAGCTGTACAAGCCATGCTTGAGTCCTAATAAAAGAAGCTCAATTCACCAATTTCACAATATTTTCAAGCTTCATACTCAGTTCCACCTATTCAAAGTGAACAACATCTGCCCTGAAAATGAGTATGGAATGCTTGCGTGAGTCTGAGCTTCAATCTCAAAACATGTTGGACTCATACTTTTCATAAATTTTTCAAAATCAAGATTCCTACACTCCCTTTCTCGAACATCCACTTGAAGAAAAATCATATCTAGAAAAGAGTATAGAAATCTTGCAGGAGTTCGCACTACAATTTTAAAAATCTTCTGCTCAGTCTATCAATAGGTTAGTAACACAATTGAGTCAGTTGGTCAGCATTTATAGGAATGAGAAAACTCTCTCTTACCAACCTTTGGCCAATTCAAATATCTCTAACTCTATTACTTTGACCCAGGACTCCTGTTGTTTTAGAAATCAAGATTCATACTCATCATCAGTTCAAAATAGAAAACCATCAATCTTAGAAAAGAGTATGCGTGAGTCCGAGCAACAATCACAAAATCTGATAGACTAATGATTACACCACAATTTTCAAAACAAATCTTCATCTTTTCAAGCCTAATCGCAACAAAATGATGAACTAATTGAATATGAAAAGCTGCTTGAAGCCATGACTCAGGCTCTAATCGTTCAAAATCATGATATAGATATAATGGTCAAAACTCTCTATTCTCACCCTTTAACCATTCTTAATGTCGCTAATCATTCTGTTAGAGCCAAAGAATCATATTGTTTTGGAAACCAGGATTCAATTTTGGTACACCCATTTGAAATTAACCAACATCAAATTCTTGAGAACTACATTAACATGTTGGCAAGTTATCCCTTTCTGGAGATTGAACTTGAGAATAAATGTGATCCAGAACCTCAACTTAGCAATTCAATTCCATTTCTTCATTCAATATTGACTCCAGTGTCTTTGCCTGATTTCAATTCTTTTCTCGAGTTAGTATTAGATCATGTGCCTGTCCATCGTGAAATAGAATCACCAATCTTTTATGATCAACAAATTGAACTTGACCAATTTCATACTTTTGAAAATTCTATAAATAAATTGGCAAAGTTCTCATTTTTATGAAATTGAACTCAAAGAAGAATGTGACTTAGATTCTCAAATTTGTGATCAAGTTCAAATTTCTGAGTCAATATTGACTTCTATTTTGTTACCAAATTAAGCAACATTTTAGAGTCAGTTTTGATTCTCATACCTGTCATTATGGGACTTGAATCACCAACCTTAGGAAGTCACATTCTGTTATGAAAAAATGAATGTGGACTTGAGTTTCAACTTCTTGATTTGGACTCTGTTCTTGAACAAATTTTCACTCCTGAACCTTTACTTGACTTCAGTCAATTTCTTGATCAATCTTAGTTCATGTACTTTCTGAGTTCAAATCAGTCATTCTATCATTTCATACTCCATTCTGGGATAAAGGTGTTGATAAAAATGACTCCAAAATTATTTTTAAAATTTGAAAATTAGATGGGATAAAATTCTTAATAAAAATCATAAATGCATACATCATTATAGTGGGTTATATTAGAAGGGTTTCTGGTGGGTTCCTTCGGACTCCACAGTCTTTAGATTGGGCTACATTTTGTGGACCAATTAGACCACCACTGGAACCACCACCTTGAGGTGATTTCTCCTTCCTGCTCTATTAATTTCATGCATGCATACATTCACAATGTGTTGAGAACAATGCATGAGATAAGTATGAGGGAGGGTTTACTAACATAAAGTTTTTAAATTTTATTTCATTTCTTTTAGGATATTCTTAGAATTTTTTTCTTTTGTATAGGATTTTTTTCCTTTTCTTTAAAAATTTTTTGAAATAAGAGACAAAGTTGTTGGCCCAAGGTTACAATCACCGGGTTTTATGATTTTGATGTTAAGAAAATATTTGTGATTATTTGTACTAATCAAGTTAAATGTTTAAGTTTATCTTAGGGTTATATGGATTTGAGGAGTTTTTTTCCTCTAAAGGAAGGTGTTGGAGACTCAAGAAGACTCAAATATGGGATCAAAGCTCAAAGCACTCAACGTTGCCAATGGAGATGCCCGGTTGAAGATCTTGTAGTCACCTAGAGCCTTGTAAAATATTAGTTTATTAAAGTGTAGAATATAGTAGTAATGTTCAAGAAGTTAAACAAAAAATACTCAATTTCAAAAAAATACAAGTTTTGATAGTAACGGTTTTTTTGCATGTTTAGTTTTAATACATGTCTCATAATTTTTTCAAAATTTTATAATAAATTTAGAACATATATTTCATCACCTATACATTGCTACATTACTCTTAACTAATACAAAATATTTTGAAAATTGTTTGATATTCAAAATCCATACATAAAAACTGTTTCAGGCCAGGCCTGAGCGGTCAACCGCCCGGTCGACCGGGCCTTTGGCCAAGGGGCATGCACATTTGTGCACGTTGTTTATCGACCGACCAGTCAACCACTAACCCTTATGGTCGACCGACTGAGAGGTTGGGGTTGGTCAACTGGGTCGGTCGACCGACAGTTTAAATTTTTCTTTTTAAAATACCAAGCGGTCAACTGTCGGGTCGACCGAAGCCAATGGCTCTTTTCTGAATGACCTATAACGGCTAGTTTTTGAGTCTGTTTGTTTTTAGTAGATTTCAACGGGCATTTTTAGTTTCCAAGTGTTTAAACATACCCCAAATGACCTGGTATGATTTATAAATGATATTTATTCATTGCTTATATATATGGGTCATGGGTTTTGGTTTTTAAGAAGAAAAATATACAAGTTTACAAGTTTTTCAAGTTTGTTTCAAAAGAGAAAAGTTTTTCTAGCTTTCAATCTCTAAGCTTTTTTCTTTTCAAAGCTATTTTTAGTTGGTTTTAAAACTCCTCTATTCTTTCTAACTAAATTTCATCTCTCATTTAACTTCTTGAGCAACACTCCATATTCTACTCTATACGAAGTTGTAAGAGAGTATTTATGATCTTGTTAGATTACCAAGTGCTTTGTAACCTCAATTGGCTTTGTGTTTCCTCTTGTATAGAGGGTTGAGTTGGTGGAGTTGTGTACTCCGGTCTTGTGTAGACGAAGTTGTATTTCCTTTGTGTAAGATCCTTTTGTGGAAGATCCCTTAGAGGATAGTGAAATCCTTCATAGTGGCGTAAGGCAGGGGCGTAGAGCAGTGGCTCGAACCTCGGAACAAATTCCTTGTGTCTTGCTCTCTATTGTTTTTCTTTTTCATACTTGTCTAATTATTCATCTTGCATTCTATAATTTCTTTCATTCCATCATCTTCATTACTGGTTTATACTTATCTTAATAAGGAGGTAATTAAGCACCTCAACTCATTATCTAGATGATCAAAGAGGAGAAGTTCTAGAGCCCTTCACGAAAAATTAGGCTTAAATTCTTGTTTTAAGTTACCGTTTGTATAATTCATCATAAGTAGTTTAAATTACATTTGATTAGGAAAACACCTATTCACCCCCTTTAGGTATATCTCAATTGGTGTCAGAGCCTTGGTCTCTAGTTTTTAACTTAATAACCTTAGAAAGATCTTAATTGATAATCACTTCTTTCACAAATTCATCTTCATCCACGTTAGTAAAAATGGACGAAGGTATTATGACCCCTCTCAAGTTTGATGGCCTTAACTTTCCTATATGAAAGGTTAAGATGACTGTATTTTTACAATCCTTAGGAAGTCGGGTTGCAAAAGCGGTAACTAAACCCTTTAGTGTACCCATTGGTAATGAGAACACTTAGTCCGACATTACCACTAAAGAGTTTGATGAAAATGCTAAGGCACACTATGCCTTACTTCAAGCTTTGAATGATGACGATATTGCTAAGGTCATTTATTGTAAATCCACCTATGAGATTTGGACACACCTAATAGTCACACATGAAGGAGCATCACAACTTAAGAGAGCGAAGATTGATCTCCTAAGTTCCCAATATGAAAATTTCACCATGCTTGAAAATAACACTATTGATGACATGGCAACAAGATTTACTAAAATAACTAATGGTCTTATAGGTGATGTCATTGATAATGATCAAAAAGTAAGAAAGGTCATTCGGGCACTTTCACCCTCATGGGAAGTCAAGGCTACTACATTAAAGGAGCTAAATGACAAAGAAGAGATGAAACTCATCGGTCTTATAGGAAACCTTAAGACCTATGAAATAGAGAGGAAGACAAGGGAAGAGATGGCACCACAAAAGAAGAAAGTGATCACTTTCAAATTCACTCTCACCATCTCTAATGATGATTATGAAGAAGAGGATGATGAAGAATTCTCTCTCATAGTGAAAATGTAAGGAGGATATACAACAAGGCCAAATTTAACAATAGAAGAAGATAGCAAGGGAAAGAAGACAAGAAAGTCATATGCTTCAATTGCCGGAAGTCGGGCCACATAGTTATGGATTGTCCGGACACCATAAGTAAACCTTCAACCTTCATAAGACCCTACAAAAAGAAGGCTCTCAAGGATACATGGGACTCAGAAAGTGAAACCGGTAAAGAAGTGGATATGGCTCATGTGTGTTTCATGACTAATGGTAACACACCTAAGGTAACATCCGAAGCCTCACTTAACGATTGTGAATTAATAAGGGATGAGTTGAGTGAGGCTTTTGAAAAATTGTCTAACAACTATGATTTTCTTAAAATAAGTATTTAAAAATGAAAAAGAAAAGTGAAACCCTTCAAAATAATATTGTAATTCTTTTTAAAGAAAAAGATGATTTATCTTCCACACTCTTCTCCACCAAAAAGATTTTGATGCATATAGAATTTCATGTAAAGCAAAATTTTCATTAATTAACAAAAATGAGATTTCTATTTTAAAAAATAAAATTAACTCTTTAGGAGATGTGTTAAAGAAATGTGAGTTTGATAAAGCTAGGTTGGAGGCAATATTTCTTAAGAAACATACTCCAAAGAAACATGTTCATACTACACATGCTCATTATACCACACATACCCATATTCCTAAATCATAATATATACATACACATTATGCTAGGCACACTACACACATCAAGCATGTTCACATCCCACACTCCCATCATGTTTTTATTTAGGTTAAAGTTTATTCATACACTTATTATGGCCGAAAAGGTCAATTAACCAAATTTTACTTTGATAGAATAAATGCTTCTTATAATCACATTTGGGTCCAAAATGTAAATATTAAAGGACCCAAGAAAATTTGGGTACCAAAATCAATCAATTTGTAACTTGATATATGTACACACCATGGCTTTAAGACGTAGGGAGTAGTGGTATCTTAATAGCGATTGCTCAAGGCATATGATGTGAGATATCAACAATTTTGCAACCCTATAAGGTACCATGAAGGTGGCACCATCACCTTCAGAGATGATTCCAAAAGAAAAATTATCGGTATATGTAACAATAAAATTGGCTCATCTCTCTTGATTGAAAATATTGTTTTAATTGATGGTCTCAAGCATAACTTCTTGAGTATTAGTCAACTTTGTGATAGAGATTTCAAAGTGGTTTTTGATGATTTAGCTTGCAGTGTTTTAGATAGACAAACTAATGCATGTGTACTTTCCAGTTTTCCTGGAAATAATGTGTACATGATTGATATGTCAAATTTATAATGCAATGCTACATATTTAAATGCCTTTAACAAAGACTCCTGGTTATGGCATCAGAGATTAGGTCATATTTTATTTAACAATCTATCTAAAATCAACAATAAGGAAGTGGTGAAAGGTAATCCTAATTTGAAATTTGAGAAGAACCGCATTTGCGATGCGTGCCAACTTGGAAAATAAATCAAGTCCTCTTTCAAAACAATCAAGGATATCATGACATCAAGACCCTTGGAGTTAATTCACATGGATTTGTTTGGTCCTACTAAAACTAAAAGTCTAAGTGAAAATCATCTTTTCTTTGTTTTGGTTGATGATTTTTCTCGCTTTACATGGGTTTTCTTTTTAGAACACAAAGATCAAGTCTTTTCACATTTTCAAGTGTTTTGAAAAAGAGTTGAAAAAGAAAAAGATTTTCCAATTTTTATGTATAAGAAGTGATAGAGGTGGTGAATTCATTAACCACTCCTTATCGTCTATTGTGAAGAACATGGAATCAAACATGAACTATCATGTCCTAAAACTCTACAACAAAATGGCGTCATTGAAAGAAAGAATCGTACTCTTCAAGAAATGGTTAGGATAATGATAAATGAATGCGAACTCCCTTAATACTTAATGGCCGAGGTCGTAAACACGTCATGCTACAACTTAAATAGAATTTACTTTTATAAAAATACTTCCAAAGCTTTATTTGAAATTTACTATTTGAGAAAACTTAATGTTTCTTACTTTAAAGTTTTTGGTTGTAAATGCTTTGTTTTAAACACTAAAGACAATTTAGAAAATTTTGATGCCAAATCTTATGAAGCCATATTTGTTGGTATTCAAATACTAGTAAAACCTATAGAGTCTTCAATAGATCTACTTTGACTATTGAAGAATCTATACATGTCAAGTTTGAGGAATCTAATGCTTTTGTAAAGAATGTTATAGAAATTGATTCCTTAGATGAAGACATGGAGAAGATAACCTTGAAGGACTTACCTATAGAAGAAGAAAAGCCAAAAATTGATATACAAGGTGAAGTTTAAGTGGTTGAAGTGGAGCCAACATAACCACTTCCAAAGAATTAGAGATTTGCTTCAAATCATCTCAATGACCTCATCATAGGTGATGTATCTAAGGGGATAACTACTCAATCCAAACTCCATGATTTATGTAGATATTTTGCTTTTATTTCACACATTGAGCCCAAAAATATCCTTGAAGTTGAGGCCAATTCATATTTGTTGCTTGCAATGTAAGAAGAGCTCAATCAATTTGAGTGCAACCAAGTTGGTATCGTATTCTTAAACCCCATTATAGACCAACTATTGGTACTAAATGAATCTTTAGGAATAAGTTGAACGAGTCGGGTAATGCTATTAGAAATAAAGCTTGGTTAGTGGCCCAAGATTATACCCAAATCAAAAGTATAAATTTTAAGAAAACCTTTGCACCCGTAACACGGCTTAAAGCCATACGGATAACACTTGCCTTTGCCTCTTATAAAGATTTCAAACTATTTCAAATGGATGTCAAAAGTGCGTTTTTAAATGGTTTTATCGAAGAGTTGAATAACCCCCCAGGTTTACACATCCAGATTTTATGTACAAACTTGATAAAGTTTTATATCATTTAAAACAAGCTCCAAGAGCTTGGTATAAAAGACTTTCAACTTTTCTAATTTCGAATGATTTTGTTAAAGGTAAAGTTGATACCACTTTGTTCACAACGCATGTAGATAGTGATATCCTAATTGTTCAAATTTATATTGATGATATTATTCTTGAATCCACTAATGAAAAGATTTGTTAAGAATTTGAATCATGCATGAAGAACGAGTTTAAGATGTCTATGATGGGAGAGCTAAACTACTTTCTTAGCCTCCAAATCAAGCAAAGGAGTGATGGTATCTTCATAAATTAAAGCAAGTATACAAGAGAACTCAGCAAGAGACTTAAACTTGAAGATGTAAAATTAAGCAAGACTCACATGGCCACCACTACTAAGCTTGACAAGAATGAATAAGGTATAAACGTGGACATTAAACTTTATAGAAGCATGATTGGTAGTTTACTTTATTTGATGGCTAGTAGGCTGGACATTATGTTAAGTGTGTGTCTATGTGCTAGATTTCAATGTTCTCCTAAATAGTCTCACTTAATTGTGGTAAAACGCATTATTAGATATCTTAAGGCTACTATTGGAATGGGCTTGTGGTATTCAAAAATCAGACAATTTCTCATGACGAGTTATTCGGATGCTGACTATGCCGGTTGTAAAGTGAATAGGAAGAGCACTAGTGGTACTTGCTAATTTCTTGAAAATTGTCTTGTTCACGGTCTTTCAAGAAACAAAATTCAATAACTCTCTCAACCGCCGAGGCGGAGTATGTTGCGGTCAAGGCTTGTTGTGCATAAGTTTTATGGTGAAACATACTCTCCTTGACTATGATTTACATTATGATCATATTAAAATATTTTTTTGATAATACTAGCACCATTCATATGACAAAAAATGCAAATTAACATAGCAAAACTAAGCACATAGATAGTCGATATCACTTTCTTAGAGATCACTATGAGAAAGGCGATATTGAAATTCATTATGTTTCCACAAATTTTCAACTTGTTGACATTTTTACTAAACCACTAGATTATAATAGATTTTCATTCATTTGTGGTGAGTTAAATCTTTGCATTATGGATTCATAAGTTTTGAAAATGTTTTCAAATTTTTTTATGTATTTTTCAAATTAATATCTCTTTTATGTTGATGTCTTTACCCTGTTTGATGCATGACCAAAAAGGGTGGAAATATTTGAGTTATTGTTTCGGTATTCTATATTCATTCTCTTTACCATGCTTATATATTGGTTGGAGGAAGGAGGATTGGAAGGATGGTAGGCTATATATGCATATTGTTCTATATCGATATAAATTTTATATGCATATATGTGTGACTTGCTTATATTGTCAAATCCATTTAAAGTCATAATATTTTCTTGTACTTGATAGATAGCATAACTTGAGGGAGAGCTTTTCAAGCTCTTTTATATCTTTTATCTTTAATAACTCACATGTTTTGTCATCATCAAAAAGGGGAAGATTGTTGGCCTAAGATTACAATCACACAGTTTTATGATTTTGATGATAACAAAATATATGTGATTATTTGTACTAATCAAGTTTAAGTGTTTAAGTTATCTCAAGGTTCTAAGGATTCAAAGAGTTTTCTTCCTCTAAAGGAGGATGTTAGAGACTCAAGAAGACTCAAATACGGGATCAAAACTCAAAGCACTCAACGTTACTAATAAAAAAGCCCGGTTGAAGATTTGTAGTCAGAGCCTTGTAAGATATTAGTTTGTTAAAGTATAGAATATAGTAGTAATGCTCAAGAAGTTACATACACAAAATATACGATTTTGAAAAATAAACAAGTTTTGGTAGTATCGGTATTTTGCATGTTTGGTTTTAATACATGTCTCATAATTTTTTCAAAATTTTATAATAAGTTTAGAACATGTATTTCATCACCTTTACATTGATTCATTACCCTTAAACTAATACAATATATTTTGAAAATTATTTGATACTCAAAATCCATACATAAAAACTGTTAAAGGCCGGAAAGGTCGACCGCCCGATCGACCAGTGCCCATTGCAGGCCAGAACAGTCAACCGCCTAGTCGGCCGGGCCTTTAGCCAAGGGGCATGCACGTTTGGGCACATTGTCGGTCGACCCACCGGTCAACCGCTAACCCTTACGTTCGACCGACCAGTCTACCGACTGAGAAACCCTAACTCTCAGTGGGGTCAGTCGACTGACAGGCTGGCAGATGGCCATAATGGCTAGTTTTTGAATATGTTTTGTTTTTAGTGGTTTCCAACAGGCATTTTTGGTTTCTAATTTTCTAAATACACCCAAATGACTTGGTATGATTTATAAATGATATTTATTCATTACCTATATATAAGGGTCATGGGTTTTGGTTTTAGACAAGAAAAATACACAAGTTTTCAAGTTTTCAAGTTTGTTTCAAAAGAGAAAAGTTTTTCTAGCTTTCAATCTCCAAGTTCTTTCTTTCCAAAGCTATTTCAATTGATTTCAAAACTCATCTATTCTTTCTAACTGAATTTCGTCTTTTACTTAACTTCTTGAGCAACACTTCATATTCTACTCTATAGAAAGCTGTAAGAGAGAGTGTTTGTGATCTTATTAGGTCACCAAGTACTTTGTAATCTCAATTGACTTTGTGCTATCTCTTGTGTAGAAGGTTGAGTTGGTGGCGTTGTGTACTCCGATATTGTGTAGACCAAGTTATAATTCCTTTGTGTAAGGTCCCTTTGTGGAAGATCCATTTGAGGGTAGTGAAATCCTTCATAGTAGTGAAGGCGAGGACGTAGAGTAGTGGCTCGAACCTTAGAATAAATTCCTTTGTGTCTGTGATTGCTTGTATCTTTCTTTCTATTGCTTTTCTTTTAATACTTGTGTAATTGTTCATCTTTCATTCTATAATTGCTTTCATTTCATTATTTTCATTATCAGTAGATACTCATCTCAATAAGGAGGCAATTGAGCACCTCAACTCATTATTTAAAGAAATCAAAGAGGAGAAGTTCTAAAGCCTTTCACGGAGAATTTGGCTTCAATTCTTATTTTAAGTAACCGTTTGCATAATTCACATAAGTAGTTTTAAAATTACATTTGATTAGCAAAACACCTATTCAACCCCCCCTATAGGTGTATTTTAAAAGTTTTGGTATATTTTGATCTTAGAAATTAAGGAAGCCTTAATTATAGCATCTTAAACCTAGTCAAAATAATGGATCTTATTTAAAGATTATAGGTTAAGTAAAAAAGATTGGAAAGATAATTTTACCTTGAATTTTTTGCCATAGATAGTATGCACTTCACGCTTATACATTTTTGGGATGGAAACAAAGATCTAAAATGCCATAAAATAAAAATAAAAAAATATATATATGGTATACATGAGAAAAAATCACTTATTAAGCTGGATAACTATGCCTCAAGAAGTATGATTATTCATGCCTAAACAGTGGTCACAAGAAACAAATAATCCCCCTTAATTTTATGGCCTTGTTTACTCGAGTTCTTAAATCCGAGGAATGTTTTCTCATCTAGTGCCCTAAAACTATCTAGTATGGGAGTCATCAGTTAAAGGGTCACTACCCAGATAAACTAGAAAGCCTAAGAAAATTAAGGAAAAAAATACTCAATCCAATTTTGAATTCTTACCTTAATTGAAGACAAGATCTTGCATATAGACTAAGTTTTAGGAAGAATAATTTTTGTGGACTTATGATCTTTGATCGCTTAAACTTTTGCAAAAATATTTCATAAACTTGTCTCTCATTCAAAATATATTTTAAAAATACAAACTTTTATTTTCTTTCTTTATGAATTTTGTAAGTGCCATCCTCTGAAAACTCTCAGGAGATAACACTCCTCCTCTAGGGGTAACATAGAGGTTTAACGTCTTGTTACACATACTCAGTGCAATCGCGTCACCTGTGAAAGTGGTGTAATAACTTTTTTAGTTTAGTTTTTTCTTTTTCTTATTTTGCTCGGGACGAGCAAAAAATAAGTGTGGGGTGTGATCAATCTATAATTCTGCCTTTTTATATCTTATTTTTCTACTGATTTAAGAATAAAATATCATTTCTAAATTGTATTTTGGTCTATTTTGTAGATAATCAAAAGTTCCAGGTGTAATCACCTAGGGGGTGAATAGGTGACTAGCTAATCTAATGGTCAATTAATGCGGAATTAAAACTTATTTAATGTAAACTAAAACGTCTTAAACTAAACACCAAGTATAACACAAGAGTGTAGCCGGATTCCCCGTGAAGGGCTCTGGACTAACTCCTCAAGATTCCTCTAAATAAGAGTTGAGGTGCCGCGTTGGCTCTCTTGGTTGAATACAAGTGTTAGCAAACAATCCCCAAGCATATAACAATATGAGCATAAATATATATCAAGCATATAAAGATGAAAGTAATATAAGCATGCAAGATATAAACAAGTAAGAGATAGAGAGAGCGATCGCAAATACGGGAGATTTGTTTTGAGATTCGAGCACACTTGCTCTACGTCCCCACCTTCAACACTTGAAGGATTTCCACTAAAATCGATCCCACCGGATCACTCGGTGCCGCGACACCTACAAGGCGAGTTCACACTTGAACTCCTTGGACTCTCTAGTCCCTTCACTCGTTCCCGCAAGAACAAACACACCGCAAGCCCACTAGCTCACCGAGGCCGCACCTCAAACACCGAGTTCCCACTAGAACCCGAAACAATGCGAACACACACGTCCGCCTCTCAAAGCAAAGATGAAGTCTTTGGTGATCTAAACACTTAATCACCTCAAATCCTCTCACAACAAAGATCCCTATAGGATAGGTATAGCAATGGATAGCTCAAGTATGTGTGTGAGAAAACTAGGATTGAATTGGTGCAGGAAAACACAAGAATTACTTTAAAAAACACTTTTGATAAACTTCCCTTTTTAATTGGAAATATTTGCTCTCAAACAAGTGGAGAAAACCTCTTAATGGAGTAGGAAAAACTATCTTTAAAACTCTCCTAAAATCTCGTATCAAATAACCCAAGAAACCCCAATTTATAGCTATCCAAAAACTAGCCGTTGGGGTCCAGTCAGCAGTTCTGACTGCTGTCGGTCAACCGGCCCGATCGATCGCCAACGGTCAAAAATCAGACCGTTGGAGCCTCAGTCGACCGGCCCGGTCGACCGTGGCCTGGAACAGAGAGCAGAGCTCTCTTCCGGTCGACCGGCCCAGTCGATCGGGGCTTCCAGAGAGCAGAAGCTCTCTAGCGATCGACCGAGATGGTCGACCGGCCCTCCAGCCAAAACTGGCGTGCACGTTTGTGCATGTCGGTCGACCGACTCGGTCGACCGACTCCTAGCTCGGTCGACCGGCCCGGTCGACCGGAAAAAGCCAGAACAGGGAATTTTAGGGATTTAAAAGTTGTCTTTTTAGCTTAAATAAAATCCCATAAAATCTCTAAAACTCTACAAAAATAGTTTCAGTATTATACTTTGATATACAAACATTTTTGAGTAGAATCAAGACATGTTACAAATATTTTGAACTATTTTTGTAACTTAGAATTTTGGCTAAAACAAAATCTGTATTTTTCCAAAATAGATTTTTTCAAAATAGATTTTTCCAAAACTTATATACAAAAATAAGATATTTTAAACTCTTTTAAAGCTTAGAGTGTATGGATATGATCCACTACACATACATGATGAAATATCTATGTTTTTGACAATAAGCACTAAAAATGGTTTTGTTTAAAGACATGTATATATTAAACTCCATAAACCAAACCGGTATTTTTTCAAAAGAAAACTCTTTTGTATTTTTCCAAAATAAAAACTCTTTTATGGAAACACATCTAAATCTTGTGTGTGAGTGTATATGGTATACTTGAGCAATCCACCAACTATTCTATCCTTTATATTTTAACTAAAAATAAAATCTTAACTAAAACAAACGTAGACTCAAGTCTTGATCTTAAAGGTCTTCACTTGAAGTCTTCTTCTCCTCTTCACTTGGTCCAAACTTTATCCAAAGAGCTAGACTCCTCTTGAGTACTTGATGTGGTCTTGATGTATAGGCTCTTGAATCAAACTGTGCTAGCTCCAAAACTTGACTTTAAATCCTTTGTTGAAGCTAAACACCAACTAAGATCTTGATCATAAATCTGAGACTAATTAAACACAAGATCATTAGTACTATAACTACATGAGTTGATCATCATCAAAACTAGGGTGATGGGCCTTTGGGCCAACAATTTCCCCTTTTTGATGATGACAAAACTCATGGAGTTATATATGCATGGATTAAAGTAAAGCTTCAAAGAAGCTCCCCCTTAACTCATGCATCACAATAAATAATAATATATGACAATGAAGCACATGAATCTAAACAAACATGTATGCAAATATAAGGAGATAAACATGCCAATCAAGCATAAAACTCATCAAATTCTTTTCTCCTTTTTATAAAATAAAACAATATGCATAAACAAGAAATCTTTAAACATGCATATATACTAAAATACTTATCCCCCTTTTTGTTAATCATCAACAAAGGGGTTAAAGTAAACACAAAATAATGTTCTCCCCCTCCTTGTTAGAAAAAATAAATCAACAAAGGGGTGAACTCAAATCAATCAATAAAAGATATATGAGATATGCATTCACGAAGAGGAAGATGCTAAGTTAACTTCCCTACATATATGCATTACATGAAGAAGGGATGACAAGCCCTTACTCACATAACGCATAATATGCAATGCATAAGAGGAGATGTGAAGCTCCTCCTATACACGTGTATCACATAAAGAAGAGTTGTCAAGCTCCTCAATATAAGATGCACTCAATATGAATCTATATGTAGAAGAGATGTTAAGCTCCCCTTGCATATAGGCAATATAAATCAAAACATTTTACCAATTGAAATAATAATGAAATTTTGATACCAATGAAAAATATGGATACCAATTGAAATAAATAGGTACCAATTGAAGTTATTGTACATTATGATATAAAAAAACCAATTGTAAAAAAATACCAATTAAAGATAATGCATAAGCTTATATAAAAGGTACCAATTGAGAAATCAATTGAAAATTAAGATTTGAATTAAGCTTAGCATAAACATACTTTGTGCTTTAAACATGTAAATATCTTGAAAATTAAGCTCAAACAAATCATATATATGTATGAAAAGAGAATACCAATAGAAATTGATATTATTTGAAATGAAATATACATATATAGAAAACAAAATATGAGTATATACAAAATAAATATCAATTGAGATACCAATTGAAGATATGATGTAAATCAAGTATATAACTCATTATTAACCACCCTATACATGCACAAGATAAGAGATTTTCAATAAGGCATACAAGGCATGGTCGCCCATCCGTCCGCCCATAACGGGGTTGGTAGGGGTTTTCAAAAACTAGAGTTTGAAAATAATTTAGTATTGAAAACACTACCAAATGAAGAATAAATAATTAGTTAAAATAATTTTCGAAAAATTAGTTAAAGATCCTTCAAACATGAAACCAAATCATAAGTATATCATGAAACATACTAAATACATAGGAGTTGTCACTCAAGATCTATAAAACTCAAAAATAATCATGAAACAAAGTCATGAATAAACAAATAAAGTATGAGTGTACAAGAATCATGTAATTAACATTTTTCATGAAGATAATCAATGTAGCTCAAAACAAATATCATTTTATCAAACAAAAATCATGAAGATCATAAAGATTTTATTTTTCGTCTAAAAACAAACTTCTAGGTATATGTATGTTTTTATCCAAAACTAATAATATGCATACATATCCCAAACATAAAAAGAGTTCATAATATAAATTGCATGAAGGCAAATGACTTAAGGGCATACATGTATATTTATTAGTTTTGACTAAAAATACCATATACATGAAGTAAAACATGAAAATAGGCAAAATAAATAAGAAAATCATCAAAATTAGGCTATACATGTGCATGTAGTGAGTACAAATGAACAATGAAGTGTAAACGTACATGAATCAAATGTTGCTCACTACTTGTACACGTATATACACAAGTTTTGACAAAACTACATCTAAACGAGTATTTACCACATGAAGCATAAAACATAAAACATGGACATGCTAAAAGTATCATATAAGTCAAAAGCATGTAAAACTTAAAAATGGGAGTTTAGAAATAGTTACCAAAATATAAGAACTATACTCCAAATCTCCAAAACATGGTGGTTGTCCTACCAAACCTCCTTGATAGCGGTGCATCAAACGTGTGTCCATCAAGTCCATGTGCATCCACTACCAAGGCACCAAATCTCTCACGTTTTGTGAGAGCCCGCACCTACATCAAATACAAAAGGTGGAGATTTTGGTACCCATTTTCTTTTGGGTCCACGGGGGTTAGCATCTAATGGAACCCAAACATTTTTCTTAGCAAAATTAATATGATGTATCTTATCAAAACAAAACTTTGCTAAATAGCCTTTGCGGCCGCAATGTGTACACTTATACACTCTACTATACACATGTGAATGAGTATGATCATGACGTGCAAAATGTGCTTAAGCATGTTGTGGGTGTTGTGCATGAACATGAGAAACTTGTTTCTTTTGAAACAAGGATTCCAATCTTTTATGATTAAATGCACAATTACTCAAGGTTGAGCTTAAACAATCAATTCTATTTTTTAAAAATTTAACTTCATTTTTATCAATGATAGCATGAAAAGCATGATGAGAATGAGAATTATTTTTCTTATACTTTTTAGAAACATTTTCTTTTTCAACAATTTTTCTTTTTAAAGAAGTGTTTTCATGCAAAGCAATTTCTTTTTGTTTTTCCACAAAAACAATTTTATTTTTCAAAGTAGTGTTTCCTTCACAAAGATCATTCACTTTAGAAAGCAAGGAAACATTTTCATTTTTTAAAGATTCATTTTCTTTTGAAACATTTTCAAATTTAGTTTGAAAAGAATCTTTTTCTTTTAACAAACAATCAAATTAATTTTTCATTTTCTTATTATCTTTTTAAGCAATTCATATTTTTCTAGAAGTTGTTGACAAAATGGTTCAAGTTCATTATAGGACATATCAACATCCTCTTCTAACTCGGATTCAGTAGTTACCTCAAGGGGGTTATCCCCTTGGACCATGTAGCACACGTTGGAAGCATCACTTCCAACATCCGAGTCGCTCCCCACATAATATTGTTCATTTTCGCCAAGGGAGATGATGGTGTTCTAAACTACAAAAGCTGAGTCAATGTTAGCAACCCTACATAAATAATCATTATTTAGGGTACTCTTCAAAGCATGAATGGCTTTTGAATTAGCCTCAATATACTTGCTATTGTTAACATATGAATCTTTAATAGTAGCAAGATAAATATGAATGCCTAGGCCTTTGAGGTACATAGACATCTTAACCTCCCAAGTTTGGACGTTAAGAATGTCAAAGGTGGGAGGTGACATGAAATTTATGATGTGTGTACAGATATTGTGATTAGCTATAAAATGAGGATCTTTAACTCTAGGTTGTTAGACCCAAATCAAGAGCACGTGGATCTGATACCAATTGTAATCACCTAGATGGGAGGTGAATAGGTGACTAGCTAATCTAATGGTCAATTAATGCGGAATTAAAACTTATTTAATGCAAACTAAAACTTCTTAAACTAAACACCAAGTATAACATAAGAGTGTAGCCGCATTCCCCTTGAAGGGCTCTGGACTAACTCCTCAAGATTCATCTAAATAAGAGTTGAGGTGCCGCATTGGCTCTTTTGGTTGAATATAAGTGTTAGCAAACAATCCCCAAGCATATAACAATATGAGCACAAATATATATCAAGCATATAAAGATGAAAGTAATATAAGAATGCAAGATATAAACAAGTAAGAGATAGAGAGCAATCGCAAACACAGAAGATTTGTTTCGAGGTTCAAGCACACTTGCTCTACGTCCCCGCCTTCAACACTTGAAGGATTTCCACTAAAATCGATCCCACCGGATCACTCGGTGCCGCAACACCTACAAGGCGAGTTCACACTTGAACTCCTTGGACTCTCTATTCCCTTCACTCGTTCCCGCAAGAACAAACACACCGCAAGCCCACTAGCTCGCCGAGGCCGCACCTCAAACACCAAGTTCCCACTAAAACCCGAAACAATGCAAACACACGCGTCCGCCTCCTCAAAGCAAAGATGAAGTCTTTGGTGATCTAAACACCTGATCACCTCAAATCCTCTCACAACAAAGATCCCTATAGGATAGGTATATCAATGGATTGCTCAAGTATGTGTGTAAGAAAACTAGGATTGAATTGGTGGAGGAAAACACAAGAATCACTTTGAAAAACACTCTTGATAAACTTTCCATTTTAATTGGAAATATTTGCTCTCAAACAAGTGGAGAAAACCTCTTAATAGAGTAGGAAAAATTATCTTTAAAACTCTCCTAAAATCTCGTATCAAACAGCCGAAAAAACCCCCAATTTATAGGCTATCCAAAAACTAACCGTTGGGATCCAGTCAGCAGTTCTGACTGCTGTCGGTCGACCGGCCCGGTAGACCACCAACGGTCAGAAATCTGACCGTTGGAGCCTCGATCGACCGGCCCAGTCGACCGTGGCCTAGAACAGAGAGCAGAGCTCTCTTCCGGTCGACCGGGGCTTTCCAGAGAGTAGAAGCTCTCTGGCGGTCGACCGAGACGGTCGACCGGCCCTCCAGCCAAAACTGACATGCACGTTTGTGCACGTCGGTCGACCAACTCCTAGCTCGGTCGACCGGCCCGGTCAACCGATAGAAGCCAGAACAGGGAATTTTAGGGATTTAAAAGTTGTCTTTTTAGCTTAAATAAAATCCCATAAAATCTATAAAACTCTACAAAAATAGTTTCACTATTATACTTTGATATACAAACATGTTTTAGTAGAATCAAGACATGTTACAAACATTTTGAACTATTTTTGTAACTTAGAAATTTTGGCTAAAAACAAAATCTGTATTTTTCCAAAACTTCTCCAAATATAAAAATAAGATATTTTAAACTCTTTTAAAGCTTAGAGTGTATGGATATGATCCACTACACATACATGATGAAATATCTATGTTTTTGACAATAAGCACTAAAAATGGTTTTGTTTAAAGACATGCATATATTAAACTCCAAAATCAAACCGGTATTTTTCCAAAAGAAAACTCTTTTATATTTTTTCAAAATAAAAACTCTTTTATGGAAACACATCTAAATCTTGTGTGTGAGTGTATATGGTATACTTGAGCAATCCACCAACTATTCTATCCTTTACATTTTAACTAAAAATAAAATCTTAACTAAAACAAACTTAGACTCAAGTCTTGATCTTGAAGGTCTTCACTTGAAGTCTTCTTCTCCTCTTCACTTGGTCTAAACTTGATCCAAAGAGCTAGACTCCTCTTGAGTACTTGATGTGGTCTTGATGCATAGGCTCTTGAATCAAACCGTGCTAGCTCCAAAACTTGACTTTAAATCCTTTGTTGAAGCTAAACACTAACTAAGATCTTGATCATAAATCTGAGACTAATTAAACACAAGATCATTAGTACTATAACTACATGAGTTGATCATCATCAAAACTAGAGTGATGAGCCTTTCGGGTCAACAATCTCCCCCTTTTTGATAATGACAAAACTCATGGAGTTATATATGCATAGATTAAAGTAAAGCTTCAAAGAAGCTCCCCCTTAACTCATGCATCACAATAAACAATAATATATGGCAATGAAGCACATGAATCTAAACAAACATGTATGCAAATATAAGGAGACAAACAAGCCAATCAAACATAAAACTCATCAAATTCTTTTCTCCTTTTTATAAAACAAAACAATATGCATAAACAAGAAATCTTTAAACATGCATATGTACTAAAATACTTTTCCCTTTTTTGTTAATCAACAACAAAGGGTTAAAGTAAATACAAAATAATGTTCTCCCCCTCCTTGTTAGAAAAAAATCAACAAAGGGGTGAACTCATATCAATCAATAAAAGATATATGCGATATACATTCATGAAGAGGAAGACGCTAAGTTAACTTCCCTACATATATGCATTACATGAAGAAGGGATGACAAGCCCTAACTCGCAAAACGTATAATATGCAATGCATAAGAGGATATGTGAAGCTCCCCCTACACACGTATATCGCATAAAGAAGAGTTATTAAGGTCCTCAATCTAAGATACACTCAACATGAATCTATATGTAGAAGAGATGTTAATCTCCCCTTGCATATAAGCAATATAAATCAAAACATTTTATCAATTGAAATAACAATGAAAATATGGATACCAATTGAAGTTATTGTACATTATGATATAAAAAAATACCAATTGTAAAAAAAATACCAATTGAAGATAATGCATAAGCTTATATAAAAAGTACCAATTGAGAAATCAATTGAAAATTAAGATTTGAATTAAGCTTAGCATAAACATACTTTGCGCTTTAAACATGTAAATATCTTGAAAATCAAGCACAACCAAATCATATATATGTATGAAAAGAGAATACCAATAGAAATTGATATTATTTGAAATGAAGCATACATATATAGAAAACAAAATATGAGTATATACAAAATAAATATCAATTGAGATACCAATTGAAAATATGATGTAAATCAAGTATATAACTCATAATTAACCACCCTATACATGCACAAGATAAGAGATTTTCAATAAGGCATACAAGGCATGGTCGCCCATCCGTCCGCCCATAACGGGGTTGGTAAGGGTTTTCAAAAACTAGAGTTTGAAAATAATTTAGGATTGAAAACACTATCAATGAAGAATAAATAACTAGTTAAAATAATTTTTGAAAAACTAGTTAAAGATCCTTCAAAATATGAAACCAAATCATAAGTATATCATGAAACATACTAAATACATAGGAGTTGTCACTCAAGATCTATAAAGCTCAAAATAATCATGAAACAAAGTCATGAGTAAACAAATAAGGTGTGAGTGTACAAGAATCATATAATTAGCATTTTTCATGAAGATAATCAATGTAGCTCAAAACAAATATCATTTTATCAAACAAAAATCATGAAGATCATAAAGATTTTATTTTCGTCTAAAAACAAATTTCTAGGTATATGTATGTTTTTATCCAAAACTAATAATATGCATACATATCCCAAACATAAAAAGAGTCAATAATATAAATTTCATTAAGGCAAATGACTTAAGGGGCATACATGTATATTTATTAGTTTTGACTAAAAATACCATATACATGAAGTAAAACATGAAAATAGGCAAAACAAGTGTAAATGAGGAAATCATCAAAATTAGGCTATACATGTGCATGTAGTGAGTACAAATGAACAATGAAGTGCAAACGTATATGAATCAAATGTTGCTCACTACTTGTACAGGTATATACACAAGTTTTGACAAAAACTACATCTAAACGAGTATTTACCACATGAAGTATAAAACATAAAACATGGACATGCTAAAAGTATCATATATGTCAAAAGCATGTGAAACTTAAAATGAGAGTTTAGAGATAGTTACCAAAATATAAGAACTATACTCCAAATCTCCAAAACATGGTGGTTGTCCGACCAAACCTCCTTGATAGCGGTGCGTCAAACGTGTGTCCATCAAGTCCATGTGCAGCCACTACCAAGGCACCAAATCTCTCACGTTTTGTGAGAGCCCGCACCTACATCAAATAGAAAAGGTGGAGATTTTGGTACCCATTTTCTTTTGGGTCCACGGGGGTTAGAATCTAATGGAACCCAAACTTTTTCCTTAGCAAAATTAATATGATGTATCTTATCAAAATAAAACTTTGCTAAATGGCCTTTGTGGCCGCAATGTGTACACTTATACACTCTATTATGCACATGTGAATGAGATGATCATGACGTGCAAATTGTGCATAAGCATGTTGTGGGTGTTATGCATGAACATGGGGAACTTGTTTCTTTTAAAATAAGGATTCCAATCTTTTATAATTAAATGCACAATTACACAAGGTTGAGCTAAAACAATCAATTCTATTTTTCAAAAATTTAACTTCATTTTTATCAATGATAGTATGTAAAGCATGATGAGAATTAGAATTATTTTTCTTATTCTTTTTAGAAACATTTTCTTTTTCTTTTTCAACAATTTTCTTTTAAAGAAGTGTTTTCATGCAAAGCAATTTCTTTTTGTTTTTCCATAAAAATAATTTTATTTTTCAAAGTAGTGTTTCCTTCACAAACATCATTCAATTTAGAAAGCAAGGAAACATTTTCATTTTTTAAATCTTCATTTTCTTTTGAAACATTTTCAAATTTAGTTTGAAAAGAATCTTTTTCTTTTAACAAATAATCAAATTTAGTTTTCATTTTCTTATTATCCTTTTTAAGCAATTCATATTTTTCTAGGAGTTGTTGACAAAAAGATTCAAGTTCTTTATAGGACATATCAACATCCTCTTCTAGCTCGGATTCGGTAGTTACCTCAAGAGGGTTATCCCCTTGGACCATATAGCACACGTTGGAAGCGTCACTTCCAACGTCCGAGTCGCTCCCCGCATAATATTATTCATTTTCGCCAAGGGAGATGATGGTGTTCCAAACTACAAAAGCCGAGTCAATGTTAGCAACCCTACATAAATAATCATTGTTTAGGGTACTCTTCAAAGCATGAATGGCTTTTGAGTTAGCCTTAATATACTTGCTGTTGTTAACATATGAATCGTTAATAATAGCAAGATAACCGTGAATGCCTAGCCTTTGAGGTACATAGGCATCTTAACCTTCCAAGTTTGGATGTTATGAATGTCGAAGGGGGGAGGTGACATGAAATCCATGGTGTGTGTACAAATATTGTGATTAGCTATAAAATGAGGATCTTTAACTCTAGGTTATTAGACCCAAATCAAGAGCACGTGGCTCTGATACCAATTGTAATCACCTAGAGGGGAGGTGAATAAATGACCATCTAATCTAATGGTCAATTAATGCAGAATTAAAACTTATTTAATGCAAACTAAAACGTCTTAAACTAAACACTAAGTATAATACAAGAGTGTAGCCGCATTCCCCGTGAAGGGCTTTGGACTAACTCCTCAAGATTCCTCTAAATAAGAGTTGACGTGCCGCGTTGGCTCTCTTGGTTGAATACAAGTGTTAGCAAACAATCCCAAGCATATAACAATATGAGCACAAATATATATCAAGCATATAAAGATGAAAGCAATATAAGATAGAGAGAGCAATCACAAAACGGGAGATTTGTTTTGAGATTCGAGCACACTTGCTCTACGTCCCCGCCTTCAACACTTGAAGGATTTCCACTAAAATTGATCCCACCAGATCACTCTATGCCGCAATAACTACAAGGCGAGTTCACACTTGAACTCCTTGGATCTCTAGTCCCTTCACTCATTCTCGCAAGAACAAACACACCGCAAGCCCATTAACTCACCGAGGCCGCACCTCAAACACCGAGTTCCCACTAGAACCCGAAATAATGCGAACACACACGTCTGCCTCCTCAAAGCAAAGATGAAGTCTATGGTGATCTAAACACTTGATCACCTCAAATCCTCTCACAACAAAGATCCCTATAGGATAGGTATAGCAATGGATAGCTCAAGTATGTGTGTGAGAAAACTAGGATTGAATTGGTGGAGGAAAACACAAGAAACACTTTGAAAAACACTCTTGATAAACTTCCCTTTTTAATTGAAAATATTTGCTCTCAAACAAGTGGAGAAAACCTCTTAATAGATTAGGAAAAACTATCTTTAAAACTCTCCTAAAATCTCGTATCAAACAGCCCAAGAAACCCCCAATTTATAGGCCATCCAAAAACTAGCCGTTGGGGTCCAGTCAGCAGTTCTGACTGCTGTCGGTTGACCGGCCCGGTCGACCGTCAACGATCAGAAATCTGATAGTTGGAGCCTCGGTCGACCGGCCCGGTCGACCGTGGCCTGGAACAGAGAGCAGAGCTCTCTACCGGTCGACCGGCCCGGTCGACCAGGGCTTTCCAGAGAGCAGAAGCTCTCTAGCGGTCGACCGGGACAGTCGACCGGCCCTCCAGCAAAAACTGGCGTGCACGTTTGTGCACGTCGGTCGACCGACTCCTAGCTCTGTCGACCGGCCCGGTCGACCGGTAGAAGCCAGAACAGGAAATTTTAGGGATTTAAAAGTTGTCTTTTTAGCTTAAATAAAATCCCATAAAATCTCTAAAATTCTACAAAAATAGTTTCAGTATTATACTTTGATATACAAACATGTTTGAGTAGAATCAAGACATGTTACAAACATTTTGAACTATTTTTGTAACTTAGAAATTTTGGCTAAAAACAAAATCTGTATTTTTCCAAAATAGATTTTTCCAAAACTTCTCCAAATACAAAAACAAGATATTTTAAACTCTTTTAAAGCTTAGAGTGTATGGATATGATCCACTACACATACTTGATGAAATATCTATATTTTGACAATAAGCACTAAAAATGGTTTTGTTTAAAGACATGTATATATTAAACTCCAAAAACCAAACCGATATTTTTCCAAAGAAAACTCTTTTGTATTCTTCTCAAAATAAAAACTGTTTTATGGAAACACATCTAAATCTTGTGTGTGAGTTCATAGGGTATACTTGAGCAATCCACCAATTATTCTATCCTTTACATTTTAACTAAAAATAAAATCTTAACTAAAACAAACCTAGACTCAAGTCTTGATCTTGAAGGTCTTCACTTGAAGTCTTCTTCTTCTCTTCACTTGGTCTAAACTTGATCCAAAAAGCTAGACTCCTCTTGAGTATTTGATGTGGTCTTGATGTATAGGCTCTTGAATCAAACCGTGCTAGCTCCAAAACTTGACTTTAAATCCTTTGTTGAAGCTAAACACCAATTAAGATCTTGATCATAAATCTGAGACTAATTAAACACAAGATCATTAGTACTATAACTACATGAGTTGATCATCATCAAAACTAGAGTGATGGGCCTTTGGGCCAACACCAGGGCATAGAGGTAATAAAAGCTTAATTATACCCATTTTGGTAATTAAATCAGATTTCTTGGTAGCCAAGTTAGAGAGCTTCTAGAAGATGCCTTGGATTCCCGTATTTGAAACTATATCTGAAGAAATATATTTTCAAATATTGTAAAGCCAAATACATACAGAAGGTGCGAGAAGCAAGACGAACCATATGAACAAAATTCAGGGCAATTGGCTCTAAATTTGTCGTGTTTCCTCCAGGCTACCATGGCATTTTGGTGGGCCCATGCGTCAATCTTCGACACATGGCTCGTCTCACCTTTCAGATCCTTCCTATGCCTATAAATATTCCTGCAGAGCCTGAGACGCAAGCAAATGGAGGAATAGTCTAGATTTTCTCTCTTTTAGTGTAGTGTAGTGTAGGTGTTCTTCTATTTTCTTTTCTTTTGTATTTTTATTTTGTTTTAGATCTTGTAGTAGGGCTGAGATGATTCAGAGAGTAAAGAGATATTGATGTAATAGAAGGTGACAATCTATGTAAAGGTGTCTCCTTTTTTCTCTAATGTAATCTTCTCCATCTTCTACATAATACTTAGCTAGTTTTTCTTCTCATGGCAATCGACAAGTAACCACTAACTAGCTAACAGAAAATACACCTAGAGGGCAGTGAATAGGCAATAGCTAATCTAATGACAAATAATGCGGAATTAAAAACTAATTGCAGCACAGTATGTGTAATGATTGAGATATAACCTGCACACAAAATACAGAATTTCAGAATTTTAAGAATAGAGACTGCATGGTGCTCAATACTACCGCTATAGTAAGTGGCTATGCGAATCATGATCCACAAGGAGGGACTAGCGATGGAAGCTTTTTTAGCAAGTGCTCTTTTAAGTTACATTCAATGGTTAAAAATCTTCTTTTAGTTCTTTAAAGGAAAAAGAAAAATAAGTTAAAGTTAAGTTAAAAAGAAAGTGGTAGCTTGAGAATGTGGAGAAAATAGAAAATAGATATTTACAAAGAAATTTAAAAAAGTGATAAAAGAGTTGGGTGTTGATGGTGTTGGTGATCAAAACTAAAGAATTAAAAGAAAAGAAAGAAAACTAAAACCTAAAAAAACTTCCTTACCTCTTCGGCACTTGCTTACCTTTGACCCGTATCGACGATGTACCTTTGTTTGAAGGCAAGCGAAGTATGACAAATAGGATCTTCCCCATTCCTGATTTACAATATGAAATGAAGGGGCAAGCTACACTACCATAGAAATGGATATCCATCACCATAAGCCGTCAACGACACTTGTAAGGGTAAGGCAACTTCGAGCTATCGGATTCATTTGGATCCACAAACGCAAAAGAGGGAAGCAAACGAAAACAAGAATAAAAAAGAAAAGAAAACTTCGATTCGATTCATATAACAATGAAAGAAAAGATCACTTACACCAGTGTCACCCTTAATACAAGCTTATTCTCATTCCTCCATGAAAATCTCCTCTCCTCTCAGTTACATAAAGAAAATAAAATTACATAAAAGAAAACTAAAACCTAAGTTATAAGCTACAGTCTAGCCTAAATTCTACTATCTGCTTCATTGTCCTTTTCTTTGCCTTTGAGATTGCAGGTATTTATAGGAGAAATGCAAAGGTTAGTGGAGCATGAAGATAGGAAAAACTGGATATTTCTGAATTTGAATCCTCTCCTTATCTCCAAACTTGATTTGATGTGGATATTCAGTTCTGATCTGCAGCTTGTTGACGTGTTGATTGCTAAATATAACTTATCAAATAATAGATTAGAAATAGTGATCAACTTAAGAGTTGTATCCCATTAAGTCTTCTTTCTGGATCATCTTGAATCATTAGATTTGAATTTCGGTAGCGAAAGTTATGATTCAAATACTAAAATGTATCCAGTCAGAATCTGAGTCAAATTTGCTTCATCTCATCCGTTGATTTTCTCTCTATCCATTTAGATTTGGACTACGTGCTTGACGTTATCCTCGGTTGATCTTTAGATTTAACCACTTGATCAAATGGATTTGGGATCATCCTCCTTTAGCCAAATAGATCTAGTTAAATCTGAATTTAACTTATATTTATTTGATTTTATCCTCTTTCTCCCATGATTATCTTCTGCAAAATAGATATTTCAGATAAGAAATTTAGCAGATTTATTATATGATAAATGTGAAAATGTAATAAAGAATAATGCAATAAATGTGTGTAATCACACCCCCCACACCTATCTTTTGCTCGTCCTCGAGCAAAACAATAAAACTAAAATAAAGATTATTAGACCACTTTCGCAGGTTACGCGATTGCACTGAGCATGTGTAACAAGCCGTTAAACCTCTAGGTTTCCTCTAGAGGATGAGTTTTGTCTCATGAGGGTTTTAATGGATTACACCCACAAAATCCATAAAGAAAGGGAAATAAAGTGTTAGTATTTTGAAAACACATTTTGAAAGAGAAAAATATTTAAAATATTATTATAAGAATTAAGTAATCTATAAGTTATAGGAAAACTGAACTTTTCATTCCTAAACTTAATCTTTATTTAAAAACTTGTTATTAATCAAGGTAAGGAGTCAAACTGTATTTTTCATCTAGTCTATTACTTTACCCTAAGTCATGTGCACCTTCGTGACCGTGAAATTTTTGACTAAGGGTTCTTTAACTCTAACTCTTATGTCTTATTTGTTTATTTATTTATTTTTGGTGGTATATTCCTTAGTTCTATTAGGCTTTCTAATCTACCCATATAATGAGCCTTTAATCGATGACGCCCAAACCAAACAGTCTTAGGGCACCTGGTGAAAAGACACCCTAAGGACTTAAGGACTCGAGCAAATAAGGCCACAAAATTAAGAATTTTATTATATGAACCGCCTAGGCGTGAATACTTATGCTTTATGAGGCACAAATACCCAGCTTAATCGAAGGATTTATATATATATTTTTCTTTTTTTCTTTTCTTTTTTTTTAACAATAAGGCATAAGAATCTTTATTTTTGAACCCTAAGTGTGTAAGTGTATAAAGCATGCTTATATTATCAAGGTAAATATCAAGACTAAATTACTTTCACAAATTTTCTTCCTAACCTTAGAAATCAAATAAATAATTTTATTTTGACCAAGTATAAGAAATCCTAATTATGATTCTCTTATTTCTTAAAATTGACTTAGTTTCTTACAAAAAAATATGTCAAAATATTGTTTCTATTTTCAAAAAGTTTTTAAAAGTAAACAAAATGTTAATAATAAAAAAAATTTATAATAAAAAGAAAATCTAAGTTATGTTAGAACCCTCTCCCACACATATCTCATGCATTGTCCTCAATGTATGAATTAATGCATAGATGCATGAAAAAGAAGAAAGGAAAGAAAATATTACCTTAATGTGGTGGTTCTGGTGGTGCTCTGATTGGTCCATGAAATGTGGCCCAATCGAATTTGCGTGGAGTTAAGAGAAACCCACTAGAAACCTCTCTAATATAACCCACTAAAATGATCTTTTTTAAGAATTTTACCCCATCTAATTTTCAAATTTCACAAATAATTTCGGAGTCAATTTTATCAACACCCTTGTCCCAAAATAGAGCGTGAAAAGATGAAATGATTGATTTGGACTTAAGAAGTACAGGAACTAATACCAACTCAGAAAAGTGACTTAAGTCAAGCAAAGGTTCAGGAGTCGAGATAGGTTCAGGAAGTGGGTCCAAATCTAGAAGTTGAAACTCAAGTCCATATTCATTTTCTAACAACGGAATATGACTTAACATTGGAAATTCAAGTTCAAGAATGACAGGTGTGGGAATCAAAACTGACTCTAAAATATTACTCAAGTTGGGTAACAAAATATGATCAATATTGATTCACGAATTTGATCTGGATCACAAATTTGAGAATCTAAGTCACATTTCTCATTGAGTTCAATTTCATAAAAATGAGAACTTGCCAATTTGTCAATAGGACTTTTAAAAGGGTGAAATTGGTCAAGTTCAATATGATGATCATAAAAGATTGCCGATTCAATTTCATGCCGATTCAATTTCATGATGAATTGGCATAGGATCCAATGTTGATTCGGGAAAAAGATTGAAATTAGGTGAACACCGGAGTCATTATTGAATCATGAAGTAGAATTGAATTACCAAGTTTAAGTTCAGGATCATATTCATTCTCAAGTTCAATTTTAGGAAAGGGATAAATTGCAAAAATGTCAATTTCATTTCAAAATTTGGGATTTGGGCAAGTTCAAATGGGTGTGCTAAAATGGAATCTTATTTTCCAAAACAACATGATTCTTCGGCTCTAACAGAATGGTTAGCGACATCAGAAATGGTCAAACGGTGAGAATGAAGAGTTTGGACCATTATATCTATGTCATGATTACGAGCGATTTGAGTCTGAGTCATGACTTCAAGCATCTTTTCATAGTCGATTGGTTCATCGTTTTGTTGCGATTGGACTTGAAAAGATGAAGTTTTGTTTTAGAATTTGTGGTGAAATTGTGATTCCGTCAGATTTTGTGATTGTTGCTTGGACTCACGCATACTCATTTCGAAGATTGATAGTTTTCTATTTTGAACTGGTGGAACTGAGTATGAATCTTGAAAATATTGTGGACAAGATGGATAAGGAGGACAAGTTGGTTAAAAATTAGACTCGGGAATCGCCATTGACTCTGTAAAGAGTTGAAATTATTTTGAAAATTATGGTCAAAGATTGGAGGCATGGGTTATATTGATTCGAATAAGATCAATCCGGCACACTAGGTTAGTTAAAGTTATGATATGTCGGGTTGGTAATATCTGAAAAAGAGGTCGGTGTGTAATATAGATTACCATTAAAATTAAAAAAAATATTGTTATAAGCCATATAACACAATAAATGTCAAACACAAACAAAGAAAAATAAACAAATAAGCAAATAATAAAAAGAAAAAATCTAACCTAAGTTAGACTAGACCTTAGACCTAGATGACTCCTAACTGGTTAGACTATCCACGGTGGTATATTGTTGAATCTGACCACAAGTTAATCGGTCAGGTAGGGGCAAGATTGGTAGGAGGTATCCATGCAAAAGCGATGGGCCTAATTAAGCCAAACCACCACCCTTCAGGGTTTCGCCCCTCAATCTCCAACCTTAGTCACCGATTTGGCAAGAGTCAGATTTAAATCAACTTCCCTTAGTTCAGTCTCCTATTTGAGTTCGAGATGTCCCTAGGGCCAATGTCTACACAGTTTTAGTTAGGCTTGGGTTAGTGAGTGAGGAGATTATTTGTGGGCTAAGGGAGGGTAATGACTTCCCCATCTTATCTTGTTTATAGGACAAGCCCTTAAATCAATTTAGTGCAGTGTACAGGTATATAGAAAAAAGTAACACTCAAGCAATATTTAATACAAGAATGAACCTTATACTAAATGCTATACACACATACCTTGGCTCCGGCACTCTTCAACAGTAAATAGAAAATGTAATGAAATAGACATGTGCCTAAATGCAAAAACTAAATCATTTTTAGCATTTACGATCAACCTTTTACTGTTCTGTTAGAAATGTATGTACAGTGAGTCAAATAAGGAAATAAATAGCTACAGATATTAAACTTTACAATTCAGCCAACCTGCAGAAAATACAGGTTAGTAATTCACTCAGATTGCCATAAGAATGTAGCGAATCTGAGGGTTTCTAGGCTCTGCTTTCTTCAACAGAGTCCAGGGCCACTTATATATCCACTACAACAAAATTTTCTTGTTGTTAAATCTATACACCAAGAACAAAGAAGAAGATTAACCAAAAAAGTAAACTTAAAAATAAAATTACTTACCGTCCCTCCCCAGCAACGGCGCCAAAATTTGATTATGATATAACCCGTACACAAAATACAGAATTTTAGAATTTTAAGAATAGAGACTGCAAGGTGCTTAATACTACCACTATAGAAAGTGACTATGGGGGTAATATTCCACAAGGAGGGACTAGCGTGGGAGCTTTTTCAGCAAGTTCTCTTTTAAGTTACATTCAATGGTTAAAGATCTTATTTTAGTTCTTTAAAGGAAAAGGAAAAATAAGTTAAAGTTAAGTTAAAAAGAAAGTGGGAGATTGAGAAGGTGGAGAAAATAGAAAATGGATATTTACAAAGAAATTGAAAAGAATGATAAAAGAGTTGGGTGTTGATGGTTTTGGTGATCAAAACTAAAGAATTAAAAGAAAAGAAAGAAAACTAAAACCTAAAAAAACTTACTTACCCCTTCGGCACCTGCTTATCTTTGACCCGTATCGACGATGTACCTTTGTTTGAAAGCGAGCGAAGTATGACAAATAGAATCTTCCCCATTCCGATTTACACTATGAAATGAAGGGGCAAGCTAAACTACCATAAAAATGAATATCCATCACCATAAGCCATCAACGACACTTGCAAGGGCATGGCAACTTCGAGACTATATGATTCATTTGGATCCACAAACACAGAAAAGGGAAGCAAACGAAAACAAGAATAAAAATGAAAAGAAAACTTCGATTCAATTCAAATAACAATGAAAGAAAGATCACTTACACTGGTGTCACCCTCAGTACAAGCTTATTCTCATTCCTCCATGAAAGTCTCCTCTCCTCTCAATTACATAAAGAAAATAAAAATTACATAAAAGAAAACTAAAAATCTATGTTACAAACTACAGTATAGCCTAAATTCTACTTTCTGCTTCGTCGTCCTTTTTCTTTGCCTTTGAGATTACAGGTATTTATAGGAGAAATGCAGAGGTTAGAGGAGTATGAAGATAGGAAAAACTAGATATTTCTGAATTTGAATCCTCCCCTTATCTCCAAACTTGATTTGATGTGGATATTCAGTTCTGATCTGCAGCATTTTGGCGTGTTGATTGCTGGATATAACTTATCAAATAACAGAATTAGAAATAGTGATCAACTTAAGAGTTGTAATCCTTTATGTCTTCTTTCTGAATCATCTTGAATCATTAGATTTGAATTTCGGTAGAGAAAGTTATGATTTAAAAACTATAATATATCCAGTCAGAATTGGAGTCAAATTTGCTTCATCTCATCCGATGATTTTCTCTCTATCCATTTATCCCTTTGGATTTGGACTCTGTATTTGATGTTATCCTCGGTTGATCTTTAGATTTAACTACTTGATTCATCAAAAACTGAATTTAACAAATTAGATTTGGGATCATCCTCCTTTAACCAAATAGATCTAGTTAAATCTAAATTTCACTTATATTTATTTGATTTTATCCTCTTTCTCCTCATGATTATCTTCTGCAAAATAGATATTTAAAACAAGAAATTTAGCAGATTTATTATATGATAAATGTGAAAATGTAATAAAGAATAATGCAATAAATATGTGCAATCATGTAATTAAAGAGTGTAGCCGAATTCCTTGTATAGGGCTCTGAACTATCTCCTCTTGATTCCTCTAAATAAGAGTTGAGATGCTATATGAAGCTCTCTTGGCTCAACACAAGTATGGGCATACACAAACAATATCTAACATGTATGATATGAACAATATAAAGCAATGCAAGATATAAGAGAGAGTTAGAGATAGTGGATCAATCGCAAACAATAAGATATATTTCGAGGTTCGAGCCACTACTCTACGTCCCCGCCTTCACACAGAAGGATTTCCACTATGTTCACATAGGACCTCCCACATAGGGAGCCTCCACCGAGGAATTATAACTCTGCACTTGGAGTACACAACTCCACTCTTAAATACAATCACCTCTACACAAGAGGGATAAAGGCACAAAGAAAGCTCCACGACAATCATCTCTACACAAGAGGGATAAACATAAACCCAAAGCACAACTATCCCTGTACTAGAGGGATAGGCAAAAAGCCAAAGCAAAAGAAAGATTACAACTTGGTAATTCTAACAAACCACAAACAATCCTTGGTGATCACAATAGACCACAAACAATATTTTCCATAAAAACAAGATCCTATAGATAGGATAGAGATGATAGCTCAAGTGTGAGAAAATAAGGTATTTGAAAAACAAATCACAAAGAAAAATACTGGGGAAATATGCCAGAAGAAGATAGACCATTTGAACCATTTTTGTGATATAAATTATTTGGCCTAAAACAAAAACGGTATTTTCCAGAAACCAAACTTTGAAATGGAAATCCGATTTTTTCCAAACTTGTATAAATACAAAAATAAGATATCTAAACTCTTTTTGAAGCATATTGTATATGGATAGAATCCAATACACATGTAATTGATATATCTATGTTTTTGACATGAAATTCAAAAATAAGTTTTGTTTAAATACAAAAATCCAAACACATGAAATAGAACATCAAAATAAGTTTTTCCAAATGTATGAAGCACAGATGTATATAGATGAAATCTAATATACATTAAATCATGTAAACTTGTTTTGATTCTATCTATTCATGAAAGCCATATTTATGAACTAGAAATCTAAAACCGGTTAAACCAAAAGCCAAACATATTAAACTTGTGTGTGTATGTGAACTTGAGCATATCAACACTATCTATCTTTACACAAGATCTAAACACAAACCGAAGTCTTCTTGTAGAACTTCTTCTTCAAGCTGACTCG
Source organism: Agave tequilana (assembly GCA_038442645.1). Taxonomy (NCBI): domain Eukaryota; kingdom Viridiplantae; phylum Streptophyta; class Magnoliopsida; order Asparagales; family Asparagaceae; genus Agave; species Agave tequilana. Next base: position 31,264 of record JAVJIF010010169.1, on the reverse strand, counting down.
ATCCAAACACGATCCAATGAGCTAGACTCCAACCGAGTGCTAGATGCGATCTTGACGCGCGAGCTCTTGAATCAACATGTGTTAGCTCCCAAAACTCTTTTGTTGAAGTAAAATACTTACTAATATCTTGATCAATAACTTGAACTATATAAGCACAAGTTTATTAGTAAACTAACATTCATAATTTAGTCATCATCAAAACTAAGGTGAAAGGCCTCTGGGCTAACAATCTCCCCATTTTTTATGATGACAGAACTTATGAAGTTATATATGAATCCATTAAGGATAGGCTTCCTAGAAGCTCCCCCTTAACATATGCATAATTAATAAACATATAAAGATATGCAATGAAGCTCAATATACTAATAAAACAAGATATATGCATAACACATAATAACAAACATGCATATATAAACTTGAATTCTTCTCCCCCTTTTGTCATTCATCAACAAAGGGGTGAAGACAAATAAGCAATAAACATATATATTTTTTTAAAAAAACTTTTGATATCAATAATCACAATCAATTGAAAAAATCAATTGAAAGAAACAATCTTTTTTTTGAATTGATATCAATAAAAGAACGTGATATCAATTGAAAATAAACACCAAATTTTTAGGTAAACACCATATTCATTTTGTAATACGGATACCAAATTGAAAATATACCAATTTAAAATTATTGATAACAATATTGAAAACGTAAGCATATACTAAAGAAATATTTTTCATCATAAAGAGTGGGAGAAAGATACGAATTGAAAAGTAAAACCAATTGAAAGATAAATAAGAATTTTTCTCCCCTTTATGAAATACCAATAAAAATAATGCATAAGCTTATATATGATACCAATTGAAAATAATTGACATTAAAAACTAAATCAAGTTTAGCAAGAAATAATTTGTGCTAGAGATGTATAGATAAAACAAGCACAATCAAATTATATATATATGTATGTATGAAATGGGTATACCAATTGAAATTGATACTAATTGAAATTTGAAGCATACATATATAAGAAAACAAATATATGTATACAAACATATGAAATATCATAAAAATCAATTGTATAACTCATACCTATAACCCTATTCATGCACAAGGTTGAAAGATATTCAATAAGGGTATACAAGGCATGGTCGCCCATCCAACCATCCTTTAAAAGGTAGGGGTTTCAAAAATATGATTTGAAAATATTTTAGCATAGTTTGAAAATCACAATCAATTGAGGAATAAACACTAGTTTAAAGATAATTTTGAAAACTAGTACGAAATCCTTCAAGTAAGGAATAAAATAATACAAACTTCAAGACATATTTATGTTTTATCTAGAAGTATCATATATATCCCAAACGTAAATGAGTCCAAAAAAAAAATTTGTAAGAAAAGCAAGTGACTCTAGGATAGACATGTATATCGAATAGTTTTAGACAAAATTAACATATACATGAAGATAAACACATTTTTATGAAAACATGTACAAAAATAGGGAAAACAAGTAAAGATGAAAGAATCATCAAAACTAGGTTATACGAGTACATCCATTGAGTACAAATGAGCAATAAAGCACAAACATATAATAATCAAATGTGGCTCACTAGTTGTACAAGTATAAACACAAGTTTTAATAAAAGTTTCATCTAAACATGTAATCAAAATATGAAGTGCAAAAACATCAACAAACACGATCATTTGGATAAATGCACGTGCTTTAGAGTTAGGATATACACAATAGCTAAACTATGGTGAGAACATAAAATAATAGTCCGTATAAATATTGGGTTATCTCAAATACTACATATGTATATCACAGGTCTAATTAATATGGATTTTAACACAATAATCATGAAAAATAAAAACATGCTAAAAATCATCAATTTCAAAAGCATGTAAACGAAAACAGGAGTTAGAGATAGTTATCAAAACAATAGGGGTAATCTCTAGATCTCCAAACTATGGTGGTCCTCTAACCAAACTTTCCTTGAAAGTGATGCATCTAAAATTGTCACCATTTAACTCGGAACGCATCCACTATCAAGGCACTAATACGCTCATGTCAAGTGAGAGCCCATACCTACATCAAATACCATAGGGGTGAATTTTGATATCCAAGCCTTATTGGATCCATGGGGGTTAGCACATTTTCTAATCCAAAAAAATTTATTTGTAAAATTTGAATTATGTATTCTATTATAACAAAATCTTGTAAGGTGGCCCTTACGTCCACAATATGTACAAGTGTACACATGAGCATACATAATGTCATGTGTGTGAACATGAGAAGTATGTGTTTGCCGTGTTTTGTGTGCATGTATATGTGGTGCATGTTTCTTACGAAACATGGATTCTAATTTCTTGTGATTCATGCACATTGGCTCAAAGTGGAGTCCAAATAATCAACACTCTTCTTTAACATAATTATATCATTTTCAACATTAGAAGAAGAGGTGGAGCATGCAATAGGAATACTAGATGATGAAGTTATAGTAGCATGACAAACATGTGAATCTAAATCATTTTTAAAGATTTATTTTCATTTGAAATAAAACCCAATTCTTTTGAAATTGAAGAAATTTTATTTTTCAAAGAATTGCTCTTTTTTTAAAACAAATCGAGTTTTGAAAACAAAACCTCATTTTTTTTCAAAACATCATCACAATCATTTTTACTCATTAAAATTTTGTTTTCATTTAAGCAAGGTCAAATTGAGATTTCAAGGAGTCCCTTTCACCTGAAATCTCATCCTCTCTTACAAAACCAAATCAAGTTTTGAGAATAAATTTTTATTTTTTTCTTTTAATTTAAAGCTTTTCTTTTTCAAAAGTTTATATTTTCAAGCAAGTTTTCACAAACTATAGATAGTTCTTCGTTTAATGTGTCGGCATCCATAATGTCATAACCTGAAGAACTAGCACTATCATCTAGTTGAGTGTCCGAGTTTACCTCAAGGGAGTCATTCCCTTGGACCATGTAGCAAGCATCGTCGGACTCATCTCCACTAGATTCTTTCTCCACAATGTTTGTAATTTATAGCTTGGGAGAGGTCAATTTATTCCACACTATAAAAGCGGAATTACAATAAGAAACAATAAAAAGATAATCTTTGCTAAATGTATGCTTTAGTGCATTTAGGGCTTATGCATTAGCCTTAATGTGGCATTACCAAAATAGGTTTTCTTGGTAGTGGCAAGATAGACGTGCAACCTAGGGTTTTTAAATAAGCACTCATCCTAAGCTTCCATATATCGGTGTTAGAACATCAAATATGGGAGGGGCAAGGTGATCCATTAGTGTATAAATAATAAGTGTACAAATGCAAATCTAGATTAGCTATCCAAGATCTCACTCCTAGGTGGTTAAATATAATATCAGGAGCGTATGCTCTGATACCAATTGAAAATACACCTAGAGGGGGGTGAATAGGGGTATAGCTAATCTAATGATAAATAATGCAGAATTAAAAAACTAATTGCAACACACTATGTGTAACCAAAGAGTGTAGCCGAATTTTCAGTGAAGGGCTCTGGACTATCTTCTTTTGATTCCTCTAAATAAGAGTTGAGGTGCTATATGAAGATCTCTTGGTTCAACACAAGTATGGCACACATAAACAATATCTAGCATGTATGATATGAACAATATAAAGCAATTCAAGATATAAGAGAGAGAGAGAGAGCTAGAGATAGTGGATTAATCGCAAACAAAAAGATATGTTTCGAGGTTCGAGCCACTGCTCGACGTCCCCCGCCTTCACACAGAAGGATTTTCATATATCCATACAAGACCTCCCATACAGGGAGCCTCCACCGAAGAATTACAACTCTACACTTGGAGTACACAACTCCACTCTCAAATACAATCACCTCTACACAAGAAGGATAAAGGCACAAAGCCAAACTCCACTACAAGCACCTCTACACAAGAGAGATAAACACAAGCCTAAAGCACAACCACCTCTACACTAGAGGGATAGGCACAAAGCCAAAGCAAAAGAAAGATTACAAATTGGTGATCCCAATAAACCACAAACAATCCTTGGTGATCACAATAGACCACAAATCATATTTCTCACAAAAACAAGATCCTATAGATAAGATAGAGATGATAGCTCGAGTGTGAGAAAACAAGGTGTTTGGAAAACAAATCACAAAGAAAAATACATGAGAAAAATGCTAAAAGATAGAAATAAAGATCAAAATCAATTTCTTAAACACTCTCTTTTTCTTTGATTTTTCCATCCCTTAAAACAAAATAAAGATAAATCTTTTTGGCACAAAAACTTTTCAAAAACTTGCTGCTAAAACACTTGTATAGATGAAAAATTTACTCTTGAAATCCTTGTTAAAAACAACCCAAAAGATGGCTACTTATAGCCTCTCAAAAAATATATCAATTGTAGCCAGGAAAAGGCAGAAATGCCCTTCCGGTCGACCAGCCAGTCGACCGGCCAACGGTCAGATTTCTGACCGTTGTGCCTCCGGTCGACTGCCCGATCGACTGGCGTCACCCGCGACATTGGTGGTTTCAGTCGGTCACCGCGCAGTCGACCGGCCTACTTGGCTAGCCTGTGAACATCTCTCGTGCACATCAATCACCGGTCTGGTCGACTGACCACTGGTCCGGTCGACCGTCCAGTTGACTGCCAGCTGATATGGCTGGGAATTTCAGGTAAGAAAACTTAATTAAATTAATTCCAATAAAATCCCATAAATTCTCATAAATTTCACAAAAATAAGTTCTTGTAAGATCTTTAAATAACAATTATGTGTGACCAAAAATCAACTCATATTATAAACCATTTGAACCATTTTTGTGATATAAAATATTTAGCCTAAAACAAAAACGGTATTTTCCAAAAATCAAACTTTGAAATGGAAATCTGATTTTTTTCAAACTTGTATAAATACAAAAACAAGATATTTAAACTCTATTTGAAGCATATTGTATATAGATAGAATCCAATACACATGTAATTGATATATCTATGTTTTTGACATGAAATCCAAAAATAAGTTTTGTTTAAATGCAAAAGTCCAAACACATGAAATATAACATCAAAATAAGTTTTTCTAAATGTATGAAGCACAAATGTATATAGATGAAATCCAATATACATTAAACTATATAAACTTGTTTTGATTCAATCTATTCATGAAAACTATATATATGAACTAGAAATTCAGAACCGGTTAAACCGAAAATCAAACATAATAAAATTGTGTGTATGTGAACTTGAGCATATCAACACTATCTATCTTTACACAAGATCTAAACACAAACCGAAGTCTTCTTGTAGAACTCTTCTCCAAGCTGACTTACTCCAAACACAATCCAATAAGCTAGACTCTAACCAAGTGCTAGATGCGATCTTGACACGCGAGCTCTTGAATCAACATGTGTTAGCTCCCAAAACTCCTTTGTTGAAGCTAAACACCTACTAATATCTTGATCAATAACTGAAACTATATGAACACAAGATTATTAGTAAACTAATCTTCATAAATTAGTCATTATCAAAACTAAGGTGAAAGGCCTTTGGGCTAATACTAACTACTTACTGAATAATCCACATGAATCTAATAGCCATAGCCTCTACAAGGCCTTGCTCTTGCAAGAACCATTAATGGCTCATGATGATACATTCTAACATTCTAATATTCTAACATCTAACCACTAACAAGCTAACTTATAATGCTAACTTTATTTCATCCTTACCTCTAATTGGTTTTGATGATTTAATAGTAGCTTGCATTCTGATCATGTGGTATGGATGTGTGAGTTGAATGTGAAAGAACCTTCTTACGAGTCATGTTTTGTATCATCTCTTGAAGCCAAGGGCTAGTGATGGCAAAAGATCCATATGAGGCAACTATCACTAAAATGTTAGCATGGTTAGTGGAGCAATTAGTAGTTAGTAGTTATGAATTTTCTTTTATAGTTTTCTTCTTTCTTTTTACTTTGTTTTAAAAATAATTTCCTAAATCTTTTTATCACTTTCCTATCATTGTTTTACCATCTTATTAGTTCATTCTTATTTTCATCTTCTTCACTATTGCTTTCATTTTCTTTACCACAAGTTTCATCTTTTCTTTTTTGTTTTAAATCCACTTTCTAAATCACTCCACTTTTTATTTCATTTCTATTTTTTTGTTTTGTTTTATTGATTCCACAACCACTTCTCTTTTGTTTTTTACATCGTCTTCTCCACCTATCACTTCTAGTTTTCTTTTTTTTCTTTTTTTTCTATTCTTTAACAAAGAAAAACATGTTAACAATTGACATGAATAAAAACTATTAATGCTTCTATCGCCTCCCGTCCCTGTGGATTTTACCCGTTAAGCTAATGTTATAACAGAAGTATCGAGGGAACATTAGCACACATGCTTTTATACTGATTTTATAAAAACACACATTTTCAAATGCTAGTTTCACCAATATAATTAAGAAGTGAAAAAGTCCTAGCACAGGACCAAGTATCCAGAGAAGATAATCCTACCCCAACAGCCACTGGAGACAAAAATTCAAAACAAGAGAAGGAGGCAGGAGATGTATAGAGCCAAAGTTCGGCCAGCCAGCTGAAATCTCAGGCAGGTAACCGAACTCTGGAAGATTCTCAGGCTCTGCAAGGTCCTATAGAGAAGTCAATTATAAAGCTATATGTTCTCCCACTTTCATTCCCCCAGAAACACAAGCAAAAGACTACAGATAAGCAGTTTGTTAAATTCTAAATATGTTTAAAAAAACTGCATATTAATATTCCTTTTGCAAAGGCCCTAGCACCGATGCTCAAGTACGTAAAGTTCATGAATGAGATCCTAAGAAATAAGAGAAAACTTGAGGATCATGAAACAGTAATGTTAAATGAAGAATGTAGTGCTAGTATGCTAAACAAGCTTTCTCTAAAGCTTAAGGATCCAGGGAGTCTTTCTATACCTTACATTATAGGAAACTTAAAATTCGATAATGTTTTAGGTGATCTTTGTGCAAGAATAAATTTAATGCCTCTCTCTATTTTCAGGGCTTTGGGTTTGGGAGAACTGAAACAGACACTACTGTCTCACTCTAATTGGCGGATAGATCGTCAAAGTACCCGCTTGGTGTTATTGAAGATATGCTTATTAAAATTGACAAGTTCTATTTTCCTACAGGTTTCATCGTACTTGACATGGAGGAAGATAGAATATGCCCCTCATATTAGGCCAACCTTTCTTAGCCAGAGGAAGAACTTTGTTTAATGTGGAAACAGGAGAACTCATCCTTCAGGTGCAAGATGAGCAAGTTACTTTCAAAGTTTTTAGAACCACGCCACAACCATCGAATGATGAGAAGTGCTTCAAAATTGATACCAAGGACAAGTAAGTAGTTGAAGGACCAAAAAAGTAGCCTCAAAAGTTGCTTAGCAAAGACGCCAATTAGCCCAAGTCTACCAAGTTTAAGAATTCAAAAATTGAGAAGCAAAGTTTCTACTTGAAAGCTGCACCGCCAAATTAAATATGGAAGAAAGTCCAAAAGATTGCAAAAACTTATCGAGGCTAACACCTTCCATACATGAGCCTCCATGAAGATCAGAAGGAAGTCTAGCTAATGACTATAACTTAAAACACTTCTTGGGAGGCCCGCCCAAGTTTTCTAACTTCTTTTATTATTTTTTTATTTTTAATTTTCTTTAATACTAACTTATTTCTTCTGTATGTTAGGTACCACCCTCTGCAGACTAATCCAATACTCCCATGAACCATAAAATCACTACAAACATGAGCACCAGAAGACAAAACATCAAAGGACCAGAAGTTCGGCCCAGTGGCTGAAATTTCGGCCAGCTAGCCGAACTCTGGTGGGTGTTTGACCAGGAATCTTTCAGGTATAAACTTTCTGAGTTACCTATTTTTCTTGGTCTGTTTTCGAGATATATAATTTTCAAACTTGCTTTGTTTTGTGATAAATCAAAACTTGATTTAATAATGCATTTCTTTTCCAAATTTGAAAATTTTGGGGGTGATTCTCAGTCCTGATTTTATGGATAGAGACATGCCAAGGTTTAGGTATAGGGGAGGGGTCTAGGATTTTTCTTTTTATTTTACTTTTTCTTTATTTTTAGGTTAAAATTTTTATTTATTTCTTTTTTTTAGGATTTTTTTCTTTAGATTTTTTTTCTTTTTCTTTTACTAAGTTAAAAAAAAAATTTAACTTCTGTAAGTTGACCTAGTTATAAGGGATTTAGTAACCATATAACTTGAATTGCATATAGAATATCAATTTGATGGAATTTTAAAGTCCTTGAGTAGAGATAAAATTTTAAAATATTATTGCCATCTAGAATGTGTCTATATGAATATGCATCTTATCTACACTTACGCATTGGTTTAAACTTGGGATGATGAGGATAACTTAATATTAAATAATAGTAAGAATCTTAACTATTGATTAGGTAGATGCTTTAGCCTCAAGAAGCCTTTGTATTTACATGAAAGATAGTTAGTTAAGTTGAAAAAATATAAAATATATATATTAACAAGTCTAATGATCAGGGGAAAATCGCGCATGAAAAGTGTATGTTTTGAAATAAAGATTTAAAGTGTGTGCTTTGGCTTTCTCGATACTTTCGTTATAGCATAGAGGCTAAACGGTTCGAATTCATAGGGACGGGAAGCGATAGAAGGTTTACTGGAATGTTTAGTGTGTGTTAAAGTTTCTTCAACGTTTTAAAGAATCAAAAGAAAACAAAACAAAGAATGGAAAGAGAAGAGTATGGTGAAACATGAAGAAGTGAGAAAATAGAAGAATGGTTTTTGTGATTTTTGATATATTTCTAAAATAAAGTAAAAAGGAAAGAAAACCCATGGCAACTAACTACTAATGTCTCCACTAACCATGCTAACCTCTTAATAATAGTTACCTCACATGTATCCTTGGCCATCATTAGTCCTTGGTTTAAGAGCGTTTCAAAGCATGACCCATAAGATAACTTTCACATCCAAACTCAACAAAACAAGTGTAAGCTAAACTTAAACCATCAAAACTAAATAAGAGTAAGCATGGAGTAAAGTAATGTTAGTTTGTTAGAGAGTTGGATGTTAGAGTGTTAGAATCCATCATCATGAGCCATTAATGGCTCTTGCAAGAGCAAGGCCAAGTAGAGGCTATTTGATTCATGTGGATTATCAAATAAGAAGTTAGTAAGTTAGTGGATAGTAGTTAGTTGCCATGAGAGAAAATTAGCTAAACTGTAAAAGGAGTTTAAGAGAAGAAAACAAAGAGAAGTAAAGAGAGAATCTTTCATACATTGTCACCTTCTATTATAAGCACTCTTGCTTTCCAACCATGTATCACTCTCTCTCTCCTATTACAAGATCTATAAGAAATGAAAATACAAAAAGAAGAGGAATAACAACTAACCTAAACTATAACATGGAGAAGGAAACTACCCTACTCTCTGTATATCTCTCTGTAAAACCCAATGGGGGTATTTATAGGCACCAGGAGAACGGGGACCAGGGGACAAACCCTAGCCCAAAGCGCTAGAGCAGCCCCGCCAGTACGGCCGTGGAAACGCGTCCAAAGCCGCGTTTTCGCAAATGTAGTAGGGTAGCGCGTGCAGCGCCGCCTGCTACGCACTGCCCGCTTGTCCCCCTATCAGCTGCATGTCCAAGTTTCTGGATTTGGACCCTCAGTTTTGATGAAACCACCCTCCAAAGATAATGGCTATTTTTATAGGCTTTTAATAACCAATTAAATGGTGATTTTGGGTCTTCTTCTTCATTTCATGCCATGGACCTAGAAACATACAAGAAAGGTAATTAGCAGAATTTAATATTAAATAAATGTGAAGATGTGGTATGAAATATACAGTTTTAGAGACTAATCACACCCCCACACTTATCTTTTGCTCATTCTGAGAAAAACAAAAAACTAACTAAGAAGATTATTACACCACTTTCGCAGGTGACGCGATTGAACTGAGCATGTGCAACAAGCCGTTAAACCTCTACGTTTTCCCTAGAGGAGGAGTTTTGTCTCCTGAGAATTTTTAACGAATTACACCTACAAAATCTATAAAGAAATAAATCAAATGTTAGTATTTTGAAAACACATTTTAAAATAGAGAAAAGTGTTGAAATATTTTTGTGAAAATTTAAGTGATCCAAGATCATTAGTTAACCAGAAATTATTCTTCCTTAAACTAAGTCGAAATGCAAAATCTTGTTAAAAATTAACTGTAAGAAATTAAAATTGAATAGATTCTTTGATCTTTCATAAAACTCTTAGAAAAATATGCACTTTGTGAACTGTGAAGATTTTTGGGATATCGACTCTAACTTTTATGTCATTTATTTAATATATTTTTTTCTATTTTTTCTTCCTTTAGTTTTCTAAGGCTTTCTAGCTTACCCGGGTAGAGAGCCTTTAGTCGGTGACTCCCAAACCAAATAGTTTTAGGGCACCAGATGAGAAAACATCCCTAGGACTTAAGGACTCGAGTAAACAAGGCCATAAAAGTAAAGAGGATATTTTATTTTTGCCCAACGTTTTAAGCGTGAATAATCATGCTTCCTGAGGCATAATTACCCAACTTCAATAAGTGATTTTATTATCATTTTTTTATATATTTTTATAGAATTTTTTATGGCATTTTCAGTCTTTGTTTTAACCCAAAAATTGTGTAAGTGTGAAGTGCATAAATCTAAGGTAAAAATTTCATGATCAAATTATCTTTTCAATCTTACTTCCTTATCCTAAAATTTAAACAAGATCTATTATTTTGACTTGGTTTAAAAATTCATAATTTTAGGTCTTCCTGATTCCTAAGATAATCTTAATTTTCTTTAAAATAAATCAAAACTAATTCTCTTATTTCAAAAAATTTTGTAAAAATAAAAGAAAAGAGAGTCGGTTTAGGTTCAAGAGTTGAATCCAAGTCAAAGAATTTAATTTTATATTTTATTCCCATCAATGAAGTGTGACAATCCAAAAGAAGCAGTTCAATCTCAAAATCCATGGATAAAGGAATTAATGTTGTTAATGTTGGCTCGGGCAATGGGTCCAACTTGGGTAAGGATACCGAAGTCAACATAGATTCAAAAATTGGAATTTAATCATAAAGTTGTGGGTCAGGTTCACATTCATATTTCAGCTCAATTTCATTGAAATGAAAACTTGTCAATGGGTTGATATTGGTTAAGTAGATTTTGTAGTGAAATTGAATCTTGGTCATAGTCTTCAAGATTCTATGATTTTTGGTTTTCATCAATATGATTAGAAGTATTAGGAATAGACAAAGATTGGGCAGGGTGAGTTTTCTTATTCCTACACATGTTTTCCAATCGACTAAGTCTAACTTCTATTATATTAAAAGGATCGCTTTGGAACTGATCATAGATTCTGTACTCTTTTCTAAGTCGGTATGTTCTTCTTGCTGTGGTACATAGAAATGGAGTAAGGATCTTGGATATGAAAACTTTGATAGGATTTTGACTCCTCTAGATTTTGAATTCATCGCTCGAGTTCCTCTAAAGCTTCCATCCTCTTTTTCCCAGTAAATTGGTTCTTCTAATGGTTGTTCAGGGGAAGGAGTATATGAAGCTAGATGTTGGTAAGGTGATTGACCATAATACTCGGAGGAGTTGTATCCCCACTGACTCGATGAAGAATGGTGATGATTATTCGAGCCTTGTTCATAGTATTGGGACTGGGGTACATATTGAGTTAGAAAATCCCAATTAGGTATATAAGATTGGTTCATGTTGTACATAGCCGGGTCGGAGTTATCCAAGTCAAATGAGATCGGGGTGAAATATGGATTAATATTAGGATTGAAAAAATTGTTGTTGTTAAAATCCATTTCACAATTTACAAAAGAGAAAAACAAACAAACAAACAAATAAAGAAAAAGAAAAAGAAAACAAGTCTATGTTAGGGTTGACTTAGACCTATACGACTCCTAACTGGTTAGACTGTCCATGGGGGGTATATTGTCAGAATCTGACCATGAGTTAATTGGCCAGTAGGGGCAAGATCAGTTGGAGGTATCCGTGCCAGAGCAACGGGTCTAATTATGCCAAACCACTGTTCTTCGAGGTTTCGCCTCTCAATCCCCTACCTTAGATACCGATTTGACAAGAGTCAACTTCTAACAACTTTCCCACCTTAGGTCAATCTCTTAAATGAGTCCGAGATGTCCCTAGGGGCCAACGTCTAGAAAATTTTATTTAGGCTTGGGTTGTGTGAGTAGGGAAGTGATTTTTAGGCTAAGTAAAGGTAATGACTTCCTCACCTTATGTTGTATTGGGTTTTGCTCTTAAGTTCAATTCGTGCAAATGTGCAATATAGATAAGAATGAACACACAAAGAGAGTAAATCACTCACGTGTTTGTCTTAACTATATGCAATGCAATATGTACATCTTCGTCAAGATTACAACAACAGAAGAATAAATACAGGATATTAGAACTGAAATCGACACGTGCCTAGATGCAAATGTCTAAACCATTTTAAAGCATCCAATTTCTGTATTTTATTTCTTAAGTTATTATAATGCACCGGTGATTGATATACAATTTTGCATATTTTACCACATCAATTCCATGCATATTGCAAATAAAAATATGATTTTTAATGTTCTTCTCTCTATTTTTGCAGGTCCACATCTGAAATGAGAAATGGCCCAAAATTCCTTTAATTAGCAATAATTAAATGGAATTAATTCCAAGCCCAAAAGAGAGCCCAAGTTTGAGCCCAGGATCTGGAGAATTCTACGCGCCAGCTCACTCTTCCAGAAGGTCCACGTGGCTAACAAACTTGTAACAAATTCTCAACAGAAATCTGTTGCTCAACGGCCTCAGCTTTGCCGCGCTTTGCCGCGCGTACGCGGCAAGATCTGGGCCGTTGAGCCCCAGATTCCTGCCACCTGTCCGGGTTCGAGAGAATTCTCTCTGAGGCCTATAAATACTGCACCAGGGCCTTTGCGAGGAGAGAGGAGGAGAGATTAGAGGATAAAGCTTTGTAATTTTGTATTTTTTTCTCTAGGATTTTAGTGCTTTAGATCTTCTTCTTCCTCCCTAGAAATTCTGCAAAAGAGAGTTGTAAGAGAGAGAAAGCTTGTGTAGACCAAGGTGTGACAACTTGTGAAGCAAGGATTCATCCATTCTCTTTTCTCTACTTGAGCATTTTCTAGTATTACTTGCTTTCTTTAATTCTATCTTTACTTTACTTGCACTTTAATTCATGCTTTGCTTTTCTTTTCTTATGGCTAGTAGCTAACTTTTCTAACATGAACTAGCTAACCACTAACCTTGCTAACTACTAACTCATGGGTGATTGTTATCTTTAATCTTGCAAGTTGTATGGTCTTCTCTTCTCCGATGGGTTACTTTCATTGCTTGGCAAGTTCTTGTTGTAATTCCATATGATTCATATGTGCCTCATTTAGAGCCTTATCTTTAGAACAAGTGCCTTGATGGAACATGGAGATGGATCACCAAACATATGATATTTGTTGTACAACTTCTTTACTTCAATTAATGAATGTTGTATCTTCTTCCTTAGCATCCCTTGAGTGTCGCTCTTTTGATTCCATTATTGAAAGTCTATCTTGTAGGCCGGTGACATCTATGAGTCTACAAGACAAGTCCAAGAGTGATCACCCGTCATTCAAGTGGGAAAGTAATTAGACCAACACGCAAGACAAATCTTTACCGATGAATCAACATGAGGCACGCATTCACCATCACGGAGTTTAGTAAGTTTTTAGCAAGGTAGTAAGGTTAGCTAGTCATGGTTTTCTCCATCTTCAAATCTTTTACAAGTTTTCTTTTCTTTTTAGTGTTAATCCAAAAGCCAATCTTGTTTTGATTTCTTTTCATTTTCCATCATGAACATATCCACCGATTCTTTTACTTCTTTTTCCAATTCATTTTTATTCTTTTAAGACAAAGAAGAATCTTCGTTTTCTTTTCTTCACTACCAACCGTAACGCTTCCATCGCAAGCTCTCCCTGAGAATCGACTCGGTATAGCCCATGCTATAACGGAGATAGGAAAGGGTACCTTAATCATTTGGAATACATTTGTGGAGTGATCAAAGTACTTGAGGTTGAATCTAAATCTTATCTCTTTTTATTGAATATATTTTGTGTGCAAATTATACTCCACAATACAACACCTTTCCCATCTAAACAAATTGGCGCCGTTGCCGAGGAGAGCAACGGTTTTTGGTTTAAAGTGAAGAACTAAACGCATTTTCTTCTCTGTTGCAGGTTACAGGTGAAGAAACAGAAAAAATAGCATTGCAGTAACATATAAGTGGACCTGGGCCTCTGCTCTTGAAAGCAGAGACCAGGATACCTCAGTTTTGCCGCAGAATCTCAGCCCCAGCCGCAGATTTGCGGCAATCTTGAGTTCACTACTGACAAGTTTTCTGCAGGGTCTTCAGCTTTACAAAATACAGCTTCTGTAATAATTCTTTTCTTGTATGCTTCACCATACTCCTGCTAATTATAATAAACAGTAAAACATTGGTTGAAACGTTAAAAATTGTTTAGACATTTGCATTCTAGGCACGTGTCTTTTCAATTCCTTTACTTTTACTATTGAAGAGTGCTGGAGGCAAGGTACGTACGCATTACATATTGACTAGGACTCACTCTTTGTTTGATTTAATTACGCTTTGAGTGAACCTTGTTTGTTGATATCGTACACTTGCACAAATCAAATTTAAGGGCACTACCCATAAAAAAGATAAGGTGGGGATTTTATCACCCTTTCCTTAGCCCAAAAACCACCATTCCAGCACTCACTAACCCAAGCCTAATTTAATAAAAAAGTAGACGTTTGCCCTAGGAACATTCGGACTCACTTAGGAGATTATCCTAAGGGAGAAAAGTGTTGGAATTTGACTCTTGTAAAATCAGTGTCTAGGAAAGGGATTGAGGGCCGAAAGCCCGAAGGTTGGTGGTTACTTAATTAAGGAACGTCTTTGACGGAAAACCTCCCAACAACCTTGCCCTGACCTGGCTGATTAGCTTGTGGTCAAAGTCTACACTAAACCTCCCGTGGACGGTCTAATCAGTTAGGAGTCGTCTAGGTCATAGGTCTACCCTAACTTAGGTTAGAATTTTTTTTTCTTTTTTGTTTATTTGTTTGTTTCTTTTTTTATTTGTATTTCATTGTGTGATATGGCTTATAATAACAATTTTTCCAACTTTAATAATAATCCATATTACACACCGACTTCATTTTCGGATATTACCAACCCGGCATACCATAACTTTGACCAACCTAGTGTGCCGGATTGGTCTTATCCGAATCAATATGACCCATACCCCCATCTAATAACTATAATTTCCATAATAATTTCAACTCTTCACCGAGTCAGTGGGGATTCACTTACCCCGTGCATAATTTCCAACCACCTTGTCCTCCTTCTCCACCCAGTCCACAATATTTTCAAGATACATACTCAATTCCTCCAGTCCAAAATAAAGCACCATCAATTTTGAAAATGAGTATGCGTGAGTCCAAACACAAATCCCAAAATCTGATGGACTCACAATTTCACTATCACTTCCAAGACAACACTTCATCTTTTCATCAAAATAATGAATTCATCAATTATGAAAAGATGCTTGAAGCCATGACTCATGCTCAAAATGCTAGAAATCGTGACATAGATATGATGGTCGAATCTCTACGTTCTCACCGTTTGACCAGATCTGGTGTCACTAGCCACTCTGTTAAAGCCGATGAGTCATGTAGTTTTGGAAATCAAGATTATATTTCAGCATGCTCATCTGAACTTGTCCAAACTTCAAATCCCATTGACATTTTGGCAAGTTTTCCTTTTTCTGAAATAGAACTTGAAAATGAATATGATCTTGAACCCCAACTTAGTGACTCAATTCTTCTTCCTGATTCAATAATGACTCCGGTATCTTTACCTGACTTCAATCTTTTCCCAGAGTCGACATTGGATCCTGCCCCAATTCATAATGAAGTTGAATCACCCATCTTTGAGGATCATATTGAACTTGACCAATTATACACTTCTGAAGATACTATTGACAAATTGGCAAGTTTTCCATTTTTTGATATTGAACTCAATGAGATATGTGACCTAGATTCTCACAATCTCTTTACTTCTGAAGACCTATTCGCTGATAAGATCATGTCAACTCGGGGTCAGTTAACTGATTGTACACTTCCGGATGTTGACCTTAGTTTTGAAGAATTGTATGGCGATGAGCTAGAATTCCTTAATATTGGAAGTAAAGAGATATCACCCATATTAGGTCACATTCTATTGTTGGAAAATACATGTGGACTGGAGTTTCAACTTCTTGACTTGGACCCAATTCCTTAACTCATTTCGACTCCTGAACCTTTACTTGACTTAAGTCACCTTCCTGAGTCAATATTAGTTCCTGTCCTTCCTGAGTCCAAGTCAACCGTTCTATCATTTCATACACCATTCTAGGATAAGGTGGTTGATAAATTTGACTCCGAAATTAATTATGGAAAATGGAAATTAGATAGGGTCAAATACTTAATAAAGATCCTTCATGGATTTATCTTTTTAGTGGGTTGTATTCATGATATTTCTGGTGGGTTCCTCCAAACCAAAGTAAAGTTGATTGGACCATGTTTCGTGGACCAATCAGGCCACCACCGGAACCACCACCTTGAGGTGATTTTTCCTTCCCTCTCTATTTTGTTTCATGCATACATATATCACGATGCATTGAGGACAATGCATGAAATAAGTGTGGGGGAGGGTTTACTAACATAGAGTTTTTATATTTTCTTTCTTTTACATTTCTTTTAGAAAAAATAAATAAATAAAAAATAAAAAAAATAAAAAAAACTTTTTGAAATTAGAGACAAAGTTTTGATCTATTTTTAAGAAAATTAAGATGATCTTAGAAATTAAGAAAGCCTTAATTATGACATCTTAAACCTAGTTGAAATAATAGATCTTGTTTGAAATTATAGGCTAAGTAAGAAAAATTAGGGAGATATTTTTATCTTGAATTTTTTTGCCTTAGATAGTATGCACTTCACACTTACACATTTTTGGGATGGAAACAAAGACCAAAAAGGCCATAAAAATATTAAAAAAAGAAAAAATATATATATATAAATAAAACATCACTTATTAAGCTGGATAATTGTGCCTCAAGAAGCATGGTTATTCACGTCTAACGGTGATTAAAAGAATAATCCCCCATAGTTTTGTGGCCTTTTTCACTCGAGTCCTTAAACCCGAGGGATGTTTTCTCATCTGGTGCCCTAAGACCTACTGGTTTGGGAGTCATCGGTTATAGGCTCGTTACATGGGTGAACTAGAAAGCCTAAACTAAGGGAAGAAGAAAAAATATAAATAAATAAATAAATAAATAATAAATGGCTTGATGGTTAGAGTTGAAATCCCAGAAATCTTCACTATCACAATGTGCATACTATCTAGGTTTTATGAAAGATAAAATATTCAATCCAATTTTAAATTCTTACCTTAATTGAAGACAAGATCCTGCATGGAGACTAAGTTTAAAGAAGAATGATTATAGGTGGACTTATGACCTAAGATCACTTATATTTTTGCAAAAATAGTTTGAAAACATGTCTCTCTTTCAAAATGAATTTTCAAAACACTAACATTTGTCTTCTTTCTTTATGGATTTTGTGGGTGCAATCCGCTGAAAACCCTCAGGAGACAACACTCCTCCTCTAGGGTAACCTAGAGGTTTAACGGCTTGTTGCACGTGCTCAGTGCAATCGTGTCACCTACGAAAGTGGTGTAATAAAATTGGTAGTATACTTTTTCTTTTTGTTTTGCTCGGGACGAGCAAAAGAATAAGTGTGGGGGTGTGATTGATATACAATTTTGCATATTTTACCACATCAATTCCATGCATATTGCAAATAAAAATATAATTTTTAATGTTCTTCTCTCTATTTTTGCAGGTCCACATCTGAAATTAGAAAAGGCCCAAAATTCCTTTAATTAGCAATAATTAAATGGAATTAATTCCAAGCCCAAAAGAGAGCCCAAGTTTGAGCCCAGGATCTGGAGAATTCTACGCGCCAGCTCACTCTTCCAGAAGGTCCACGTGGCTAACAAACTTGTAACAAATTCTCAACAGAAATCTGTTGCTCAACGGCCTCAGCTTTGCCGCGCTTTGCCGCGCGTACGCGGCAAGATCTGGGCCGTTGAGCCCCAGATTCCTGCCACCTGTCCGGGTTCGAGAGAATTCTCTCTGAGGCCTATAAATACTGCACCAGGGCCTTTGCGAGGAGAGAGGAGGAGAGATTAGAGGATAAAGCTTTGTAATTTTGTATTTTTTTTCTCTAGGATTTTAGTGCTTTAGATCTTCTTCTTCCTCCCTAGAAATTCTGCAAAAGAGAGTTGTAAGAGAGAGAAAGCTTGTGTAGACCAAGGTGTGACAACTTGTGAAGCAAGGATTCATCCATTCTCTTTTCTCTACTTGAGCATTTTCTAGTATTACTTGCTTTCTTTAATTCTAGCTTTACTTTACTTGCACTTTAATTCATGCTTTGCTTTTCTTTTCTTATGGCTAGTAGCTAACTTTTCTAACATGAACTAGCTAACCACTAACCTTGCTAACTACTAACTCATGGGTGATTGTTATCTTTAATCTTGCAAGTTGTATGGTCTTCTCTTCTCCGATGGGTTACTTTCATTGCTTGGCAAGTTCTTGTTGTAATTCCATATGATTCATATGTGCCTCATTTAGAGCCTTATCTTTAGAACAAGTGCCTTGATGGAACATGGAGATGGATCACCAAACATATGCTATTTGTTGTACAACTTCTTTACTTCAATTAATGAATGTTGTATCTTCTTCCTTAGCATCCCTTGAGTGTCGCTCTTTTGATTCCATTATTGAAAGTCTATCTTGTAGGCTGATGACATCTATGAGTCTACAAGACAAGTCCAAGAGTGATCACCCGTCATTCAAGTGGGAAAGTAATTAGACCAACACACAAGATAAATCTTTACCGATGAATCAACATGAGGCACGCATTCACCATCACGGAGTTTAGTAAGTTTTTAGCAAGGTAGTAAGGTTAGCTAGTCATGGTTTTCTCCATCTTCAAATCTTTTACAAGTTTTCTTTTCTTTTTAGTGTTAATCCAAAAGCCAATCTTGTTTTGATTTCTTTTCATTTTCCATCATGAACATATCCACCGATTCTTTTACTTCTTTTTCCAATTCATTTTTATTCTTTTAAGACAAAGAAGAATCTTCGTTTTCTTTTCTTCACTACCAACCGTAACGCTTCCATCGCAAGCTCTCCCTGAGAATCGACTCGGTATAGCCCATGCTATAACGGAGATAGGAAAGGGTACATTAATCATTTGGAATACATTTGTGGAGTGATCAAAGCACTTGAGGTTGAATCTAAACCTTATCTCTTTTTATTGAATATATTTTGTGTGCAAATTATACTCCACAATACAACACCTTTCCCGTCTAAACAACCGGTAATATAAATAAAAAGTAGCAGCAGAATATAGTAATATACAAGAATTTACCTAACACACAAAAGCAAGTGTGGACTTCTGCACTGCTAAAAATTTGACTTGCACACCAAACAACAAAGAAGAGAAGTTAACAAAAACGTGAAATCAAACCGTTCCCATCCCCAGCAATGACACTAAAATATGAACGGGGGAAACCGCGTAATATTAACAAAAAGTAGCAGTAGATATAATAATATATAAGAATTTACCCAACACACAAAAGTAAGTGTGGACTTCTGCAATGCTAAAAATTTGACCTGCACATCAAACAACAAAGAAGAGAAGTTTAAAAATGTGAAATCAAACCGTTCCCATCCCCGGCAATGACGCCAAAATTTGATCGGGGGAAACCGCGCACGTAAAGTGTATGTTTTGAAATCAAGATTTAAAGTGTATGCTTTGGCTTGCTCGATACTTCCGTTATAGCATAGAGGCTAAACGGGTCGAATCCATAGGGAAGAAAAGTGATAAAAGCTTTATCAGAATGTTCACGTGTGTATTAATGTTTCTTCAACGTTTTAAATAATCAAAAGAAAAGAAAACAAAGAATGGAAAGAGAAGAGTATGGTGAAACACGAAGAAGTGAGAAACATAGAAGAATGGTTTTTGTGATTTTTGATATATTTCTAAGACAAAGGAAAAAGGAAAGAAAATCTATGGCTACTAACTACTAATGGTTCCACTAACCATGCTAACCTCTTAGTGATAGTTACCTCACATGTATCCTTGGCCATCATTAGTCCTTGGTTTAAGAGCGTTTCAAAGTATGACTCATAAGATAACTTTCACATCCAAACTCAACAAAACAAGTGTAAGCTAAACTCAAACCATCAAAACTAAATAAGAGTAAGCATGGAGTAAAGTAATGTTAGTTTGTTAGAGAGTTAGGATGTTAGAGTGTTAGAATCCATCATCATGAGCCATCAATGGCTCTTGCAAGAGCAAGGCCAAGTAGAGGCTATTAGATTCATGTGGATTATCAAGTAAGAAGTTAGAAGTTAGTGGTTAGTAGTTAGTTGTCATGAGAGAAAATTAGCTAAACATGTAAAAGGAGTTAAAGAGAATAAAACAAAGAGAGGTAAAGAAAGAACCTTTCATAAATTATCACCTTCTATTACAATGCTTTCCATCCATATACCACTCTCTCTCCTATTACAAGATCTATAAGAAATGGAAAATACAAAGAGGAAGAAGAAGAGCAACTAACCTAAACTATCCTAAACTACAATATGGAGAAGAAAAACTATCCTACTCTCTGTATATCTCCTTGTAAAATACCAAGTGCGGTATTTATAGGCATGACGAGAACGGGGGCTAGGGGGACAAACCCTGGCCCAAAATGCTGGCGCGACCGTGCCAGTACAGCCATAGAAACATGGCCAAAGCTACGTTTTCGCGGCTGTAGTAGGGCGGCGCTGCCTGCTGCGTGCTGCCCGCTTATCCCCCTATCGGTTGCATGTCCCAATTTCTGAATTTGGACCCCTGGTTTTGATGAAACCGTCCTCCAAAGTCAATGGCTATCTTTATAGGCTTTTAATCACCAATTAAATGGTGATTTTAAGTCTTCTTATTCATTTCATGTCATGGACCTAGAAACATATAAGAGAGGTATTATTAGCAGAATTTAATATAAATAAATGTAAAAATGTGGTATGAAATATGCAGTTTTAGAGACTAATCATCTAATGATCAATTAGTTAGGTAATATGTAAATAAATTTTAAGTATGTAAGTTTGAATCAAATCTCAAGTTAAGAGCTATACAGATTCACGGAGCTGCATAGGATCAGAAAACTTAAGAAGGATGGTAATATAGGCTAAGATTTGAAAATCTCTACAAAGTAGATGATAGAATTCTTGATAAGATATTGAACTTGATAATGAGAGTTTATGCCAACTAGAGAACTTATATATTAATGATGCTTACCACTCCAAAATAATTTGTCTTTCTTTATTTTTATCTTTCCTTTTCTATTTTTTGTTTTTACTTTTTTATTTTTGGTTATTCTTTTTATCTTAATCTCTTCTCATCTTTTAAATTCTTTTACAGAATTTTATGGGTCTAATTCACTGAAAATCCTCACGAGACAACACTCGTCTACTAGGGTAATCTAGGAGTTTAATGGTTTGTTGCACATGCTAAGTGCAATTGTGAGTCCTACGAAAGTAGATTATTTTTAGGATTTTTAGTTTTTCTTTTTCACTTTAGATTAGGATTTTGCTCGAGGACGTAAAAAGTAGGTATGGGGCGTGATGTTGTGCTTTATACACATGTTTTACATCACTTTTTATTCCTATTATTTGTCATGTTTAATGTTGCATGAGTATTTTGTTAATATTAATTTGCAGATTTTAGGTCAAGAGAAAATTAGTAGAAAAAGAGCGAAAATTGACAAATTGGCGATATCAAGTAAATAAAAAAATTCAGAACTAGAGATCTGAAGCAGAGTTAAACATCTCAACAATGCTTTCATGCAAAATCAGAAATTTCACAAAAATCTGGGACTCAAATAGACCAGAGTTCGGCCACCCAGCCATAGATTTGGGGCCAAGCAGCCGTGGACCAGTTAACGGGAATGCCAACTCAGAGGTCAACATGAGTCAAAAAGTGGAGCTTCAATACAGCCAGAAGTTCAGCCCGGCGGTCATAATTTCGACGAGCTGACCTAACTTTGGCGGCAATTGTGAATAGAATTTTTTCAGTAATTCGTGTAAGTTAAGAAACTTAAGCTTTTGTATTCGACTAGGTTTCTACTGCTCTCCGTTCAATATAAACGCCGCCAAGTCTCTTGTAACATATACAATTTTTATCTCTCTTTTATTAGAGCCAAAATCAATAAAATTATATTGTTAGCTATTAAATCTCAGAGCATCTTCAGCAAGGAATTTTTCTTAAAGGCTTCATCATTTTGGTACTTTCTTACCTTTCTTTTACTTTTCTCTTTATTTTATTTTATTTCATGATCTATTCTAATATTATAATGTGTTTTATTTTCTTAGCCATGAACTAATTTTTTTAGCTAGGGGCATGATGTAGGGATTGTATTGAGGATATAAGATTATGTTTTGTGCAAATTCTCCTATGTGTTTTATAAAGTTTAAATTTTTTATATACTAAGTTGTCAAATCTTGTGCTTTATTATTACAATTGGTGCGCACAATTAATCAGAAGGCTAAGTTAGAGTCTGAAAGGAGATAACTTAGTAAAAGCTTCTACGATTAACAACCATAACTCGAAACATTGAGACATAAGAGTTGTGTAGTAAAATAGAAATATTCATCATACTTAATGCATCTTTTAACTAGCAATCTACTAGATTGAGAGATTGTAAATTCTACATTTAGAAGATAGAATTGGTATTATTCGAGAAAAAATACTAATTAAGATAGGAAATTCTGATTGTTAGCATGAATAGGATGAATTAGCACGAGCATACTATTTTATTTGATTACAATTACCCAAATCGGTTCCCTAGTTCTTTTCATATAAAGCAAACTTTTTTAGTATTAGTTTATTCATAACATCTTCCAACTAAATCGATTATTCAAATAGAACTAGAAAAGATTAAGTTGATACTTGAATAACAGTCCTCATAGGATGATACTCTATTCACTCTATATTACATTTTTAACGATTAAAACACTTGACATTCGAATCTGCACACATCAATGAGAAAGCTCAAGGGAAGATCATTGTCATAGGTGTAGTATTTAACTTAATAATGAAATAGAAGCCAGAGGTGTTATATTAACTTAGAATTTGGCATCTCGGCTTTAATAAAAAAAGCTCGAGGGAGGATCATTGTCATAGGTATAGTATTTAACTTAACATGAAATGGATGCCTGAGATGTGATATTAACTTAGCATCGAATGTCTCATTTTCAGTGAGAAATCGAAAGAACCACTATCATAGGTGTAGTGTTAACTAAATAGGGATTTATATTATGATATGAGCAATTCTAATCTGAGGTGTAGTGTTAACTTGACCAAGAGATTCTGCAATTGAGCAATTTTGTGGACTTGCTATTCTATTGAAGAGAATTGACGAGTTAAAATTTTGGTCAGAGGTGTAGTATAAACTTGATCGAGAGTTTTTACGATTTGAACAATTTAGTAGACTTGCCATTCTATTGAAGAGAATTGACAAGTAAAATTTTGTCCGCTAGGGATATTGAAGGAAATCACCATTAGAGGTATAGTGTTAACTTAACTGTGGGGTGTGCCAGAGGTATAATATTAACTCGACATGTTTGATTTGTAATTATTAAGCTGGGAAAACAATTAAAACTTCTCTTGAGGTCTTACCATTCCATGGACGGGAATTGGCAAGGATTTTTAGAGGGGAATGCGGGAGCATGTCCCTCAAGATTTTTAGCAAACCCTCAACTATTAACGGATTTAATATGTCTTTACCAACTACCATTTGAGTTGGGCTAGCCATTATATTTTTCTCAGCATGATGAGTTGTCGAGGATTTTATTTGGTCGTCGGAGGCGTCAGATGTAATGTAGATGTATTTGAGAAGAGTAACAAGGCTAGAACTGAAGTTTCGTACTTTATCTCTTCGAAATTAACATCATTCATGGTGATGTTAATGATGTTTGGTTAGCTCGGCGTCGTTCGACTGTGATGCAATCTGTTGAAGGAAGAAACTCTTCTTTGGCGCTCTTCCAAACATTTTAAATCTGAAAGCTTTGATCAGAGGTGTACTGTTAACCTGATCAAGAGAAGAATGACAAGGCTAAAGCTGAAGTTTTGCACTTTGTCTCTTCAATGTTAACATCATGCATGGTGATGTTAACGATGCTCGATCAGCTCGGCGTCGATCGACCATGATGCGATCTATTGAAGGAAGAAGCTCTTCTTTGGTGCTCTTTTAAATATGTTGGATCTGGAAATCTTGATCAAAGGTATAGTGTTAACCTGATCATGAGAAGAGTCCTATCAAGGATAGTACTTCTTCAAGAATCTATCATTGATTAGCATCATGAGCGTATTGTCGTCTAGAGTTATGAGGCGGTATGCTCCATTTGAGTAAATTGACTCTACTATAAATGGTCATTCCCATTTGGGTTGAAACTTTCCTTTTTTTTTCTTATGAGCCATAACCATGGGTCTTCTGACTACTAAGACAAGATTGCGTTTCTTGAAAATATTTTCTCTAAATTTCTTGTTGAAGGTTCTGAAAATCCGAGCTTGATAGACCTCGATTTGTTGTTGTCTTGTAGACGTTTATTATCTAAAACTTCTAACTCCTAGAGGCGCAGTTGGTGCTTCTCCTCATCTATCATCCTGGTTGTCAGGGCAACTCGCAGAGATGGGATCTAGATCTCCAGTGGGAGTACTGCTTCACATTCGTACATCAAGAAAAATGGTGTGGCTTTCGTCAGGGTTCTCACTGTTGTGCGGTAAGCCTATAGCATTTGCCTAACTTGTCATCCTAGTTGTGTTGACTTTTCGAGATGAATTTCTTGAGAAGCTTCCCAATAGTCATGTTAAAGTCTTCTGTGAGGCCATTAACGGCTGGATAGTATGTCGTTGATGACACTTTGATTCTGATTGTGTTACAGAATCGCTGAAATGCTTGGCTGACGAATTGAGGCCCATTATCATAGACTATTCATCAGGGTATACCGAAGTGGTAAAGGACGTGATGCTTGATGAACTTGATCACATTTGATGTCTTTACTTCCTTCAGGGGACAACTTTTTCCCATTTAGAGAAGTAATTCATTATGGCCAAGATGAATCGATATCCTCTGGATGTTAGAGGACTGATTGATCTGATAACATCCATTCCTCACATCTCGAATGGCCTTGATGAGGATGTTGGATGAAAACGCTCTGACGCTTGATGAACAAAGCACCATGGATCTGACATGCATGACATTGTTTAGCATAGGCGATGGCGTCAAGGATCATCTTTAGCCAATAATAGCCAAGTCTTTTGAACCGGTCTCCGAGCTTGGGTCCAGGTTGATGAGCTCTGCACATACCATCATGAGCTTCTTTGAGTGCTCCATGTGCCTCTTTGTGTGAAAGGCATCATATCGGGATTCCATCATACAATCAGCGATATAATGTTTGCATGATCATATTGTAATAGAATCGAGGAGCTTTCCTTATGATGGCAGCTGCCTCCTTCGGGTCGTCAAGCAATATGGCATTAAGATGAAGTCGATGCAAGGGAATCGCTAATTTTTAGGCGCAAGACTTGTCGAAATCTCAAGAACCTCTTTTACTTGAAGGTCTCCTCTTGGAGTTTTACTATCTTTAAGGGCGAATTTGCAGCAGTACAAGTCGTGACTGTAAACAAGTACTTTCTTGATGGCACCGGCTGGAAGGGCCAACGAGGCGGCGAGTGACGCAATGCATCTGCATGTGCATTTTGGTGTCGTGATATATGGTCAGTGTAAAAGTTTTCTAACTTCTCCGCCATGATAATGATCGCATTGTGATAAGGCACCAATTCTGCATGTCAAACTTCATACTCTCTGCGAACCTAATTGACAATGAGCTTTGAATCACTGTATACCTCAAGATTTTTGACTCCAGTCTCTTTAGCAAGTTGCATCCCGATCAAGAGAGCGTTGTATTCTGAGACGTTGAAACACGGCTCCATTAGTAAGAATGCACGAGGGATTACATAGTCATGTGGGGAAATAAGTACTATCCTCACACTTGTAATAATATTTCCCTCAGGATTCGTTCTCAATGCTCCGTCAAAGAATAGTTGCCACACTTGTTCTTCTGATGAGGCATTGATCAAGTTAACTTTAGTGATCTCATCTGGAAGATCGTCATAAAGTTTTGAAGTTCCTAGAACTGATGATCGATCAGGAAATCTGTCACAACTTGACCTATTAACGCTTTTGTGGCATGCATGAATTATATCTCATATTGTTAGAGTAATATAGCCCATTTTGCTGGTCTGTTGTTCAGTGAAGATGGCCTCGTCATCAATAATTGTAAAGGATTGACTCTGAAAATGACTTGTACGTGTTGCCCTGTGTGATAGTGTCGCATCTTCTTGACAGTAAAGATCAATGCTAAGCATTTCTTTTCGATTGGGTTGCAACGGTGCTCCGCCTCAATCATTTTTCTACTTAAATAGTAGATTGTCTGCTAGTGATTTTGATCATTGTTCTGAACTAATAAAGCTCCCAATGAATGATTCATAACTCGAACATATAACAGGAAAGACTTTCCTAATACTGGAGCTACCAGAACTGGCGGGTATGTGAGATACTCCTTGATCTCTTCAAATGCTTCTTGGCAAGCATTGTCCCAGACGAATGAGACTCCCTTCTTCATCAATTTGGTGAAGTGTTGGCAGCGCCCTGAGAGATTTGATATAAATTTCTGGATGTACGCTAATCATCCCTGTAGACCTCTGAGTTCTTTAAGATTTCTCAAAAGTTGCATCTCTTGAATGGCACAGATTCTCAAGATCTAGATGAATTTCTTTGGATGTAATAACAAATTCAAAGAATTTACCACTCGCTACCCCAAGGATAGACTTGGTTGGATTCATCTTCAACTGGTGATCCCATAATGTCAAACACCCTCCTCAGGTCTGTGAGGTGATCGCCTTTGTCGCGGCTTTTCACGACGATGTCATCGACGTAGCATTCTACGGTATTACGTATATGCTCCTGAAAGATCGCATTCATGGCACGTCAATATGTCGCACCAGTGTTCTTCAAGTCAAAGGACATCACTGTATAGCAATATACTCCCACAGGCGTCCTGAAGGATGTGTGTTTTTCATCTTCAGGGTACATCTTTATTTGATTATATCTTGAGAAGCCATCCATGAAAGACATCCTCTCAAAAATTGCACGAATTATCGATCATGACATCCGTGATCAGAAGAAGAAACTCGTCTATAAGGCAAGTAACATTTAGATTGCGGTAGTCGATGCAGATCTAGATCTTTCCATTCTTCTTGGGAACATGAATGATATTGGCCACCTAATCAGGATGTTACTCTTTCCTGATGAAACCAGAGTCTATAAACTTTTTGACTTTTGATTTGATTGCTTCCATGATCTCAGGACGAACCATCATTACTGTTGTTTGACTAGTTTGGCATCCTAGTCAATGTTGAGATGATGCATAACAAATAGGCGATCGAGCCCGGCCATGTCCTCATAATTTCAAGCAAAGACATCTATATACTCTCGTATAAGATGTATTAGGTTTTCTTTCTCAGAAGGTGACAAGCTCTCACTTATGAAGATGGGCTTGGGGTTTGCTTCATCTCTAAGATTTATCTGAGTCACTTTATCCTCAATCGGTGGTTCGCATTGTTCAAAGTGTATATCCCAAAGAGTATTTTAGTGTTTAATTCATGGATCAGTGTCCCACTAGATTAATTCTTCGGATTCCAAAGTATCTTCTCCACTGTTTGATACCATGTTACTGAGAGACTTTTGAAGATATTGCCGACGCTGACATCTGAGTCCAACGATGACATTACTGACGAGCTGTCATGATAGACCTCTTTTTTAGACTCAGGATCTGGCGAGACTGACATAGATACATAACCGAGTCCCCTTCGGATCTTGTAATAGTAGTCGGGATCTTTACTTTTTGGTACAAATGAACAAAGTAGTGCTTATTTTTCTTTGCCAAAATTAAAGCCTGATTCCTTGGTGAAATCATACCCCATCCTTTCCATCATATAACGTGACTTTTGCCCATAATAGAAGAATTGTGGAGGCTCAGAATTACCCTTTGAGCTTTCACAAGCTATAGGCTCCGTCTCGAACTGCCCAAATAGAATTGGCTTTTGATGTTTTCACTGTTTGACAGGAGAAGGTTCCTTGTAAAATTTCCTTGAATCAAATGAAAGATTACAATGGATTTACACTCTGACTACAAGAGAGGGAAGATGTTGAGACTTGATTCTCCCTTTGTTTTGTGCTAGGTTCTTGAGGTAGCGGTGGAAAGTGAATCTTGTTTTCCGTTGACCGGGTGAATGTCAAAGCTTCTTGAGGATCTTCTCTTTGGATGGCAGATGGAGTAACACAGCTCCTGTTGACCAGGAATCTCAAAGAGATTATAAGTAAAGATTAACTTGTACGCAGCAAGTTGTTTGAAGAGCTGGACTCTCTTTCTTTTTGGTGGAAGTCTCGGGGCTTCTATAGCTCACGGCCAAGTTCCTCTCCAAGAATTATCTGATCAACCAACCGACCCCTTCTCAATAGCAAGCGAGGCTATTTATAGAGGTTTTAGGGGTGAACGTGCCCCCTAAAAACGCTCCATGATGGGGGTTAACTTCCTCGTTATGTGGGCAGTGTTTGACCCCATAATAAGGGCAGTTATAACTGAGACGCGGGTTTTAGCCTCGCGTCTTGGTGCTGCAGTGATGCTGAGACGCGGGTTTTCGACCCTTGCGTCTTGGTGCTGCAATGATGCTGAGACGCGGGTTTCGACCCTCGCGTCTTGGTGCTGCAATGATGGCTATGATTAGTCCTGCATCTGGAGTTTGGACTCTGCTTTTTGATGACTTGTCTTTAGTGATTTTTAGACAGCCTACAGAACCCCCTCCAAAGTTTTCGATATTCTGCGGTTGACTGGGACGGATTTCGAAATACTTTAGACTATAGTTGAATTCATTCTTCTCATGATTGGACTGACAATCATTTGAGATGCTCTGAGCTTGATCTTGTCTGGAATATGGTCTTCGTGAGTGTACTGTGGAACCCTTTGAAGCCGCCAGAATGATCGTGGCGAGTGTCTAGATACACAGTCTAGACCTCCCCAGTGCTCTGAGCTTGTTGTTGGTGTACTTTGAACGAGGGTAAACAGTCATCTGCTTGTGCCAGTGTACTGTTGAACTGAATTGCAGAAGTAAGGACTGGATGCAAGTCCTGTAGACGCAGGGGTTATGCTGCTTTAAAGACGCGCCTTCTGTAGGGATGCGTCTTTTGGGATGAAGACACGGCTGTTGCTCTGTGAAGTAGACGCGACTTTGGCTTGGTTAAAAAAGGCACGACCTTCAGAGGGACGCGATTTTTCTGTTGAAGACGCATCAATGTCATGGGCGCGTTGCCACGTGTCCAGTAAACTTGAGGAGACATCTTCTTTTTGGCGCGCGATTTCGCGCTGCATTTAATATGCTTGCTACACGTCAGGCAGGGATTAGGCGTCGAGCCAAGCGCCGCGTATCTCTGCGAATCACTGTGCCTATAAAAGATAACAGTCTTTCAAGAGTCATCATTAGACTCTTCTTCTTCGTTGGGCCTTTTAGGGTAAAGAAAGCTCGAGGCTTTATTCTTCTCGTTTCTACCATCTTCAACACCGATTCCACGGCTGCAATGGCACCAAAAGCTAAGCATACTACTTCGTCTTCGAAAGTTGTTGACTTAGAAGAATTTTAATTCTGGCTGAAGGCTTCAGATTTGAATGTAGCAACCCTTGTTTCTCAAACAAGGATGTGGCAATTTTCGCATCTGGCAATTTTCGTGTCTGGTTCTCTTCGCGTCTTATATTTTAGACGCAGGTCTTAAAAATTAGACCGCGTCCAAGTCTGTGTATATTCGAAGTCCACAACTTTGATCGCGTCTGTTTCTGTCATAACAGATTTTGACTTCCTGCGTGGGTCATCCCTGCGTCTGAAGTCTACAGCTTAGCCGCATCTGTTCTTCAATCTTTCTGTTTCAGGATTCTAACCTTCTGGTTTTTACTTCCGCAAGTAGCCTCAATCATCCTTTCGCATATTCGCTGGGCCCTTGGGAGAAATATATCGGCCAGCGAACTTGTTCGATGGTCGACCATTAGAGGAGAAATCACGGCTCCTGTTTTATTGGAGACGAGGATTTGACATCCGCCGAAACCTCATTGGACACGATGCACCAGTCATGCTTCCGGGTTCGCCATGGTCACAGTGGGTATGGCGGTGGATATGGTGGTGAGTATGGTCCTCTTGCAGGTCACTGGAAAGAGGACGTCACCTGTAAGGTCTTGAATCCTCCCTTCACCAATCTTACCCCAGAAGTGACATCGATGAAAAGTTTATTTTCATTAGATGACTTTCTGGTGAAAGAGATGTTCATCAACGAAGGATCATGGCCTATATCAGTTGATCAGGTGGAATCAAAAGGTTCTGTTGCATTTCAACCTCAAGAAACACTATTTCTTGGTCAATGATGGACTCCTTCGATGTTTACGTCATGCATTATGATGTAATCAATATCCGATTATTACCATAGTGCGCAGCCTTTCCTTGGCGCCCTTCCAAACATTTTGTATTTGGAGTGGTGAGAATGCTTCAGGAGTGAGTGCAACCTTTTACTGAGAGAGGGACTTCTTTTGTACTCCTGTATTGTAACACTCAATCTTATTGTATAAGAAAGCGTTTCGTTTCACTTTTATGTATAAATAAAAGCGACACTTTTTCCTTGTCTTCTTCTATTGTCTTGAATTCCCTTTTTTGTATTGAAAATCAGATGAATAGAAGTAAAGGATTTTTGGCTAGCTAAGAATATGATAATACTCCTAACAAGTCCAAGTTTGTAGAAAAATCCTGTTTCAGAAATTCACCCTGCTGTCAGAGGTGTGATATTTAACTTGACAAAAGTAAGATAATTCTTGTGGACCTACCATCTATAAACGAGAATGACAAGTGAAATTTGTATCCCCAGGGAGGATGAGTTTTCATCAGAGGTTTGGTGTTAACTTGACTAAGACTCAGCTGGAGATTTATGAAAACACTGTTAACGG